>QJPP01001884.1:0-240161 GCA_003996215.1 Jaltomata sinuosa
TCAATACACATGCGCATCGATCCATCCTTCTTCTTCACGAAGAGAACAGGAGCACCCCAAGGTGACACACTAGGTCTAATAAACCTCTTAGCTAACAGATCCTGGAGCTGCTCCTTAAGCTCCCTCAACTCAGCAGGAGCCATACGATAAGGAGGAATAGAAATGGGCCTAGTGCCCGGCTCCAACTCAACCGCAAAATCAATATCTCTCTCAGGTGGAAGGCCTGGCAGGTCGGTAGGAAACACATCGAGGAAGTCTCTAACCACAAGAACAGACTCAGGAGAAGTGGGGTCAGCACTAACATCTCGGACATATGCTAGATAAGCTAAACACCCACGGGCAATCAACTTTCTAGCTCGAAGACAAGAGATGATCCCAGATGGTGCATGGCTAACAGAACCCTGCCACACAACCGGGGATACACCGGGCACAGCTATGGTAATGGTCTTGGCATAACAATCCAAAACCACACGGTGAGGGGATAACCAGCCCATGCCCAGTATCACATCAAAATCTAGCATATCAAGAACCATCAAATCACCCCAAGTCTCTGAATCACCAATAGATAACATACAGGATCTCACAATCCGATCCACTACTAAAGAATCTCCTACTGGGGTCGAAACAGAAACAGGAACAGATAATGGCTCACTAGCCAACCCCAAATAAGGTACAAAGTAGGCAGATACATATGAACAAGTGGATCCAGGATCAAATAAGGCCATAGCAGACTGATGGCACACAGAAATCATACCTGTAATCACAGCATCTGAGGCCTCTGCCTCTGGTCTCCTAGGGACCGCGTAAAACTGACGACGACCTCCACCTGCCCGACCGCCATCCCTACCACCTGCTCTACCGCGTGGCGCACCACCTCTAATCTGACGACCACCCCCTCTAGCAGGGGGCTGAACTGTCCGTAAAGGCTCAGCTAACTGAACTGTACCCTGCTGAGGGCAATATTTAGCAAAATGACCCATCGCACCACAAGTAAAACAAGCCCCTGATGGCCTACTCAGTCGAGATGAACTCGCAACTCCAGAATGACCACCACGACCTGATGCCCCAGAAACTGTACCCCTCGAAGACTGGCCGCCATAGCCCTGATGGCTGCCCTGACCCTGCTCGAACTGGGTACATATAAGATAAAAGAGCAGTAATAGACAGAATAGAAGCAAGTAGTCACAGAAATCAACGAAAGGTACACAGGAACTAGCCTAGAGGGAAATCAACAGAATCACATGTGAGGCTAGTAAGTGGAATATACACACCAAAGCACAGGTGAAAGTAAGAAACAACGCACCTGGGATCCTGGCAACAACAGTGTATACAAAATAAGTTTACGGAATGGACGGTATACCGGTAACCTCAAGTGTAAGAAGAAGAGAGAAAGAATAATAATAGGCATGCTCAAGACATGAGTCAATACTCAACTAATCATATCAACCTCAAATCCAGAAACTAACACCCTAACAGTACCAATCTCATACTTACCCATAATAGAGAATCATTCTATAAGTAAAAAGCAAAAGTCTACCTACAGTCCCTCGGCCGCCCATACAACCGAGGAACACAAACAAGTGAAAACAAACCCTCCGGCATCCCATACTACCGGCAGCTGAATAGGGTGACAGTGAAGAATAGGTATCCGTTGCCGAGGATTGATGATTTGTTCGACCAGCTTCAGGGTTCAGTCATGTTTTCGAAGATTGATCTGAGGTCTGGCTACCACCAGTTGAGGATTAGGGCGGAGGACATCCCTAAGACAGCATTCAGGACACGTTATGGCCATTATGAGTTCCTGGTGATGTCTTTTGGGTTACTAATGCCCCCGCAGCCTTTATGACCTTGATGCACAGGGTTCTTGGCCCGTATTTGGACTCGTTTGTGATAGTTTTTATAGACGACATCTTGGTATACTCGCGTAGCAGAGATGAGCATGAGCAGCATTTGAGGGTTATACTCCAGACTTTGAGAGATCATCGGCTTTATGCCAAGTTCTCAAAGTGTGAGTTTTGGCTTGAGTCAGTTGCATTCCTAGGGCACGTGGTGTCTAGGGATGGGATTAGGGTTGATCCGGGAAAGATTTCAGCGGTTTGTGAGTGGCCTAGACCTACTACTGTTACGGAGGTTCGCAGCTTTATTGGGTTAGCAGGTTACTACAGACGGTTCGTTGAGGGATTTTCTTCCATAGCAGCACCCTTGACTATGCTGACTAGGAAGGATGTCCCATTTCAGTGGTCAGATCAGTGTGAGGATAGCTTCCAGAGGCTTAAAGCCTTACTGACTTCAGCTCCAGTTTTGACTTTGCCGGTTGAGGGTCAGAGCTTCTCCGTGTATTGTGATGCTTCTGGGTTGGTCTTGGTTGTGTGTTGATGCAGCAGTGGTCGAGTTAAAATACCATAATTATTAGAAAATCATTTCCAAAAAACCTACTATATTATAATAATAAATTTTAACATAATTAAATTTACTATCTCCGTTAAAATATTACGGAGTATAAAAACTTTATAAAATAAATACGTAAACACTTATATCGTACCAAACATATTTTTCATAAGCCTTTTAAAATATTTTGAAAAGGTAATAATAATATACTTTTTACCAAATTTACTTTTTAAAAAATATTTCAAATATACGCACGATACTAATAAAATTCTTAAGTTTAGGCTCGTAATTCGCCTACGCACGATTTTGATATTCAAGAATTATCTCGGGATCCTCCCTTATATTTTATCACTGTTTCTGGAACTGAAATGGCATTTTAAAACGTAAAATTGAAGCTTAAATCGGGTTAAACCCGACCCGATTCGCGACCCGGTTCGTAACCCGTTTTCTGCCAGACAGTCCGCGGTAAAACAGTCATAACTCTCTGCTCCGAGATTATTTGGACGTGCGGTTTTGTGCGTTGGAAACTAGACTCGTAGACCTTCGATTTGGTATTTCGGGGGACTTCTAACTCTTTATATATTGGGAGAAAAGCCCCGACACATTTGACCCAAAGTTCAGAAAATTGTTAAAGGTCTTACGATATCTTTTGCCGATTTGCTTGACTTCAAACTTAAACGTGGAAATGACCGGAAGGGTCATTACACTAAAGTTGACGGTCCAGGCGACGATCCGTCAACCCTCTGACGGTCCGTCACCCTGGCCGTCGCACCAAGGCAGTAGCGCGCCAGCGGCTGTCCGCGTGAAGGACTCCTAACCCGTTTTGGATTTGGTTTCTTTGACTCCTATAAATACCCTATGTTAGGTTTTATTTTGTGATAGTTCACCCATTAGTTTAAAACAAGTTTTTAGTCGGTTTTGAGAGCAACAACACGTTTTCGTATTCTTGAATTCGTGTTCTTGATTCGTTCTTGAGTTCTTGGTATTTTCTTGTTCTTGGATTATTGAAGGGTATTTTCATCATATTGTAAGAATCTTCTTTCCTTTATTATGAATTTCTTCTTTTATTCTTCGAGCATGAGTAACTAAAACTCCCGCAACTAGGGTTGTGGGAGCCATGGCTAAAGTAACAATATAGATTCCGGGTAGCGACGGGTTCAATTTACATGTAGTCACGTTGTTAATCATACTTTATGTCACGTTTTCTAGTGGTTGCAAACATTAGAACATGCCTAGGTTTAATTTGCTTGAGTAAAGAGATTAAAACCGGGAAACTTGATTAACGACAAGGATTCGAGACTACCAACTCTCGTCTTAATGATTAATGCCGTAACTGGATTAATCTACTTGATGTTAGGATTGAAATCTAAAAAGCACATCTTTTCGAGGTCGAGAGAATAGAAAAGGAAATTTGTTTATTTGGTCGAGAGACGTTTAGACGATACCATTGACGCAATCACATCGTGACACGCATATAGAAAGAACCCTGTAACGCCTAGAATCTATTGTTACATCGCCATGGTGAACACGTCCCTAGTTCGCCTTCTATCATATTGATTAAAACTCACACGTTTATTTCTTGTTTTGTTTACGATTTGTTCACACAAACCCCCCCTCTTATTTACCGGAAACTATTGACGAATAGTCATCTATTCACTAAAGGCTTAATCTTCACCATATTCTCTGTGGGATTCGACCCCAACCTTGTTGGGTTCTTTACTTGACTACGACCGCTTACGCCTCGTTAATTTGAGGTGTAGTTTGGGCGTTATCAAAAAGTGGCGCCGTTGCCGGGGAATACGGTTGTTTGATTAAGTCTAGTGTGTTTATTTGACTCTTAGTCATACTTTCCTGCTTTTACTTTTATTTGTTGTTTTTGTTTATTATAGGGTATATAGTTGTGCATACGGTTGTTTATTAAGTCTGGGGTGTCTTGATGAAGTCTGAGTAATCAAGACACCCGCGTCGTGCCGCGACGTTAAATCAGGCGCTGTATGGGAGGCAACCCATAAATTGTTGTTGTATTATAGTCTAATTAATTCGTGGGGAAACCTGTGAGTCACCACCGAGGGTTTTTGTTGCCGTGTTTCTTTTCCCTCCGGTGTGCTATCTAGTAGAACCGGCATGTTTAGGTTGTTATTTTAAATTTTTTTTTAGTGTCTATAGTGATGAGCATGGCGTTTTTCTTGACTAAAAACGAGGCCCCTTTAAAAATTTTCTGGTTTTATACTTATGTTGAAACGATTGACTGTCTGGATCCTTGAATGTCATTGTGTGATTATGATTAGAATGAGTATGCTTAAGCCGAGCGGTTGTTTGATAGTTGGTAGTGATATAGTTTCTTGGTGCCAAGTGTGTGTGAGATTATTGTTATAAATTCGTACTCTGTGCATGCATCTAGAACTTGCCTGGTCTATTTTGTTAAGTTTGAAGTTGGTTGCTTAGGAAAGGATCACAGGCCCTTTTTGTGTGCAGTCCACTTAACCTATAAGACCGTCCAAATGCAAATAGTCCCTTTGATCCCTGTTTGAGCCATAATTGACCTTGTTCTTTCAATAACCTGTCACCGTTCCTGTTTAACTTTGAATCCCTATTTTGGCCCTGGTCCTTCCTTGGACATCGTGCACCTCAACTCAGGCAATCAGCCTAAGTTGAGGGTGGCTACTATAGAGGTAAACCCTGTTTTGGCCCTGGTCCTGCCATGGACATCGTGCACCTCAACGCAGGCAATCAGCCTAAGTTGAGGGTGGCTACTACAGAGGTGAATGATAAGAAAAAAAGAGGAGGGAGAAGATTGGTTGTGAATAGAATGAAAATTCGGGTGTGGGCCTAAGAAAAGAAAAATAAAAAGAAGTGAAAAAGATCAAAAAAGTAACAAAAAGAGTTCTCAAAAGAAAGAGGCCGCACCTGTAGCTAGAGAGAAGGAAATAAAAAGGCGAATAAGGATGGACAAAGTAACGTTAGGTGGTAAGAAGATGTCGGTAGTTCCAAGGAGGGCTTAGTCACTAACCCCTAAATGTATCATACCTGCACCCGAAGCCTCATTACAAGCCAATACAAGTCCTGTAGTGATCCTGAGCGGCCTTCTGAAAACTGGAAATAGAATAGTAAGGGCAAGCCTATGGTATCGCATGTGCATTGTTTGAAATCGTTTGTGAGTGTGAGCGCTTACCTAGTCCCAAATCTTGTGTGTGGGATTTCTTTGTGGTGAGGGCACCAAGAGGTCTATATTGTCTATTGATTGTTAGGATAGCTGCGTGTGTGTATGCATAATATTCTATCATATCGGAATGACATGTTTGGATCCTTGCAAGTTAGTGTTTCATGCATTTGTGTGCTACGAGGGAGCTTGATTTAATGAACTAATGAATGACCATGAGTTGCTAGAGACACGAGTTTGTGTTCTTAGTTAAGTCGTCGTATTGTTTTATGTTATGTTGCTTGAGGACAAGCGAACGTTTTAAGTTGAGGGTGTTGATGTGACACTATTTTACGTCACTTTCGACTCCTTTTTGCTAAGAACAATCGTACGTTTTCAAGCAACCATTATCGTTTTTGATATTTTTATGTTGTATTTTCAGGAAATAGGAACAAACACAAAAACGGAAGGAAATACGAGAAAAAGAGAATTCTGCCTAAGAGTGACGACCTGAGTGACGGTCCGTCACACATGTGACGGTCCGTCACAGAGACCGTCGCGTGGAGGCAGTGCAACTGCCTAAAGTTGACGGTCCAGGCGACGATCCGTCAACCCTCTGACGGTCCGTCACCCTGGCCGTCGCACCAAGGCAGTAGCGCGCCAGCGGCTGTCCGCGTGAAGGACTCCTAACCCGTTTTGGATTTGGTTTCTTTGACTCCTATAAATACCCTATGTTAGGTTTTATTTTGGGGGGGTTCACCCATTAGTTTAAAACAAGTTTTTAGTCGGTTTTGAGAGCAACAACACGTTTTCGTATTCTTGAATTCGTGTTCTTGATTCGTTCTTGAGTTCTTGGTATTTTCTTGTTCTTGGATTATTGAAGGGTATTTTCATCATATTGTAAGAATCTTCTTTCCTTTATTATGAATTTCTTCTTTTATTCTTCGAGCATGAGTAACTAAAACTCCCGCAACTAGGGTTGTGGGAGCCATGGCTAAAGTAGCGATATAGATTCCGGGTAGCGACGGGTTCAATTTACATGTAGTCACGTTGTTAATCATACTTTATGTCACGTTTTCTAGTGGTTGCAAACATTAGAACATGCCTAGGTTTAATTTGCTTGAGTAAAGAGATTAAAACCGGGAAACTTGATTAACGACAAGGATTCGAGACTACCAACTCTCGTCTTAATGATTAATGCCGTAACTGGATTAATCTACTTGATGTTTAGGATTGAAAGCTAAAAAGCACATCTTTTCGAGGTCGAGAGAATAGAAAAGGAAATTTGTTTATTTGGTCGAGAGACGTTTAGACGATACCATTGACGCAATCACATCGTGACACGCATGTAGAAAGAACCCTGTAACGCCTAGAATCGACATTGTTTCAACGCCATGGTGAACACGTCCCTAGTTCGCCTTCTCTCATATTGATTAAAACTCACACGTTTAGTTTCTTGTTTTGTTTACGATTTGTTCACACAAACCCCCCCTTTTTGTTATTTACCGGAAACTATTGACGAATAGTCATATATTCACTAAAGACTTTGATCTTCACCATATTCTCTGTGGGATTCGACCCCAACCTTGTTGGGTTCTTTACTTGACTACGACCGCTTACGCCTCGTTAATTTGAGGTGTAGTTTGGGCGTTATCAAACCGCTCCTAGTTTTGTTTGCAAATTCAACTCATAAGCAACACTACCAACTCTCCTCAGAATTCGATAAATACCTACATAGCGGGGACTAAGCTTCCCTTTCTTACCAAATCTTATCACACCCTTCATAGGTGACATCTTCAGAAACACCCAATCATCAACCTCAAACTCTAATTCTCTTCTCCTCACATTTGCATACAATTTCTGTTGACTCTGAGCGGTCTTCAACCTCTCCCTTATGGTCTAAACTTTCTCCATAGTCTCATGAACCAAATCTGGATCAATCAAAGCTGCCTCACCTACCTTGAACCTACCAATAGGAGATTTACACCTGTGACCATAAAGTGCCTCATAAGGAGCCATCTGGATGCTAGAATGGAAGCTGTTGTTGTAGGCAAACTCAATAAGAGGTAAGTGATCATCCCAATTACTTTTGAAATCAATCACACAAGCTCTCAATATATCCTTCAAAGTCTGAATAGTACGCGCTGCCTGGCCATCCGTCTGTCGGTGGAAAGTTGTGCTAAGCTTTACCTGAGTACCAAGACCTTTCTGAAATAATCTCCAAAACTGGGATGTAAACTGAGTACCCCTATCTGAAATGATAGACAATGGAACACCATGCAATCATACTATCTCCCAAATGTAGAGTCTGGTAGAATTCTCTGCTGAATGTGTAGTCTTAACAACCAAGAAGTAAGATGACTTAGTCATTCGGTTGACAATCACCCAAATAGAATCATGTTGCCTTTGAGTACGAGGCAAACCAGTAATGAAATCCATATTGATCGCTTCCCATTTCCAAGTAGGAAGATAAATATCCTGAGTCATACCACTCAGTCGCTGATGCTCTACCTTCACTTGTTGACAGTTGGGATACTTAGCCACAAAACCTGCTATGTCCCTCTTTATGCCATTCCACCAATAGACTTCCCGTAGGTCACGGTACATCTTGGTGGCACCAGGGTGAATAGAATACCTGGAGCTATGAGCCTCTATCAAAATCTGCTATCTCAACCCATCTATGTCAGGAACACACAATTGACCCTAATATCGAAGCACACCTTCTCCCCCTTTGGGAGAAAACCGCTACCCTTTGCTGATGGACTGCACCCTTCAGCTGGTGTGAAATAGGATCACTGGCTTGTTTCTCCTTCACTTCAGCTACCAAAGATGATTCGGAACCATTCTGAACAATAACACCATCTTCTGTCGAATCCATAAGGCAGACTCCTAATCGAGCAAGTCGATGAACATCCTTTGCCAATTCCTTCTTCCCATTCTCAACCAAAGACACACTACCCATAGACAACCTACTAAGTGCATCCGCCACGACATTGGACTTACCCGGATGGTAAAGCACACTCATATAATAATGATTAAGAAGATCAAGCCACCTCCTTGGACGAAGATTCAATTCATTTAAGTGAACATATACTGAAGACTCTTATGATCGGTGAATACATCCACATGAAGACCGTACAAGTAATGTCTCCAAATCTTCAAAGCAAAAACCACGACCTCTAACTCAAGATCATGAGTAGGGTAGTTTATCTCATGAATCTTAAGATGTCTAGAAGCATAAGCAATCACTTTGCCACGCTGCATCAACACACAACCTAAACCAATCCTAGAAGCATCACAATACAAAACAAAGTCAACTAGGCCCTCGGGTAGAGCCAACACTGGAGTTGTGGTTAATCTGGTCTTCAATTCTTGAAAGTTCTTCTCACATAGATCAGAACACTGAAATCTAACCTTCTTTTGAGTCAACCGAGTCAGTGAGGCAGCAATAGAATAAAACCCTTCCACAAATCTCTTGTAGTAACCAGCCAAACCCAAAAAGCTCCTAATATCAGACGGAGAAGTGGGTCTAGGCCAGTTCTTTACTGCCTCGATCTTTTGAGAATCAACTCGAATACTATCTCTAGTCATAATATGACCCAAAAAGGCAACGAACTGCATCCAAAACTCACATTTTCTAAACTTTACAAATAACTACCGATCCTTGAGAGTTTGCAACACCACTCTCAAATGGTCTGCATGCTCCTCCTTACTCTGCAAATATATAAGAATATCATTAATGAACACAATCAAAAACATAACCAAACACTGCTTGAACACACAGTTCATCAAATCTATAAAGGCTGCAGGAGCATTTGTTAATTCAAAAGACATAACCAAGAATTCTTAATGACCACACCGAGTTCTGAAGGCTGCCTTCAGAATATCACACTCTCGAACATGAAGCTGATGTTAACCGGATTTGAGGTCAATTTTGGAGAAGTAACTGGCACCCTGAAGCTGATCGAACAATTCATCAATCCTAGGAATGGGATACTTATTCTTGATTGTGACCTTGTTCAACTAACGGTAGTCAATACACATTTTGAGGAGACCATCTTTCTTTCGCACGAATAAGACTGGAGCACCTCATGGAGAGATGCTGGGTAGAATAAAACCCTTATTAAGAAGGTCTTTCAACTGGTCCTTCAATTCCTTGAGCTCTGTGGGAGCCATCCTATAAGGAGGAATAGAGATAGGATGCGTATCTGGAAGAAGATCTATTCCAAAGTCGATCTCCCGCTTGGGAGAGACTTTGGGCAAATCTTCAGAGTACACTTCTGGAAACTCACTCACAACGGGAACTGGCTGGAGAGATGGGGTTTCGGACTCTGTGTCCACAACCCAAACTATATGATAAACATAACCTTTAGAAATCATCTTCCTAGCCTTAAGATAAGATATGAAACAACCCTTCGAGGATGGAGGACTACCCTGCCATTCTAGTATAGGTTCATTTGGAAACTTGAAACTAATAACTCGAGTATGACAATTGACCAAGGCCATAACATGCATACAATAAATCCATACCAAGAATAACATCAAAATCAGTCATCTCCAACTCTACTAGATCCATCGAGGTGACTCTATGGAGGACTGAGATAGGGCAATTTGGGAAGATTCTTTTGGCTTGTACTGACTCACCAACATGAGTAGAAACACAAAAGGGTTCTAAGAGATAATCAGGATGAATCTCGAAATTGCAAGCAACACAAGGGGTCACAAAAGATAAGGAGGCACCCAGATCCAATAAAGCATTGTTATGACCCAACTCATCGTGAGTGGCACCCACCCAACCCCCGAATGAGCGAACCAATAGAGTTCAACCCTTTGCCTAGACTAACAGCCTAAAACCAATAACAGAAAATAAACTAGCAATCTAAGTAGGCAAAAACTATAGCGTAATCATTAACCTGCGGAAAATCTCACCTAGGAACTGAAAGTCGTTGTACCAAACATCAATACCAATATCTAGAATATGAGAATGCAACCCCAAAAGAAAATACGAAGTAGTTTTAAGTCCGAAACAAGTGTACTGAAACTCTAAAGATAACCCAAGGTAGCTCGAATCAAGCAGCTCACCCTTGCAAGTCAGAAGCCGTCGGCACTAAAGGTGAGGTCGCATCTCAGCCACCGGAAGATTTCCTATACTCACCAAAAGAAAGACAAGTGCAGTATCAGTACACCACCACTGTGTACTGGTAGAATCATCAGCCTGTATTCAAGAAAATAGTATATAAATAGTACGCAAAATCCAATAACAAGTATGGCAAACATGCAACAAATATCACAGGCATCTCTAGACTACATGTCTCTACCTAGCTTGTTACCGCATGAATCCATCTCTTACAGTTCTATTCCACCAACAAGAAACCATAACCACACCTTACCGTCTAGCTCGAACCCACCCTGGAATCCCCTCTAGACAATACCACAAGTAATTATTCAACCCGGCCTAAACCAAGACCAACTCAACAGTCATACAACAGTTCCCGGCCACTCAAGGACCACCAATCAATAACAACTCAGTCCACTCACAGAACCAATATTAAGTGTCACATTAAGTAAAACAACCCAGTCCACACACAGACCAATAAAAATCAATGTAATACAAAAATCACCATGCAATATGCAATAAAATAAACCCGTACCAGGCGTGGTATTCGTGCCAACCAAATGTTATACCTGTACCAGGCGTGGTTGCCGTACCAACTATGTATTATACCCGTACTAGGCATGGTACCCTATCTAACCATGTCAACAACCATATTTAATATATGAACACACACAACTTGTAAAGCCAACAAGTAAACACCATTCAAACATAGACTATAAACCAAACTTAGACATTCCACACAATTCTCCTAAGCAATGTAATGCACACAATTACTTAGACAATGAGTACAATAAATATACACATTCGCAAAAATATGAAATCCATCACCTACCTCGAAATGATCCAAGCTCTATTCAACTCGAGCTTTCCCGTGTTCCGGATTCCTCTCGCATTCTTGGTCAAAAAATAACACATAATACATACAATTAATATACAGGCCTGTACATTACCCTGATTATACCAAATCCCTAAACCTCAGGCTACCCATGATAATACTTCTAGTCTTTTCATTTTTTACGGACAAAACAGGAAATTAAACAACCTATGATCATTTTAATGTACTTAAATCAACACCCACGAACATACATGTTTGGGAACCCCCCTCTTCCCTGAATTCCATCATCCCTAGGTCATTCCAACCTTTCCCCAATTTTCCCCTAGCAATTCTACCGCATAGGAAACATATTACAAAGTGTGGGGAACAAAAACCTTACCTTAGAAATGATTTTTGGCGGAGGAATGAAGAAAATCGCCTGAAATTTGCCCAGCCCTTCTCCAAAACAAACTTGTGAAAACTGAATATTTTGAGAGATGTTTCTGCATTAAAAATCCATCGGTCCGCTATAGTTGTACCCGCTCCACTATAGCGGTACCCGCTCCGCTATAGCGGTCATCTGCCACTATAGCGATCTTAAGTGAGTTGACCGCCCCTTGACCGCCGCTATAGCGGTAATTTCCACCGCTATAGCAGTGACTGCTATCACGCCTGACAGCGCTTGTCACAGATAGAATGTACAGAAATCTGCCAATTTTGGCCATTTCACAACACACTTGGTTTTCTCGATGCCTGAAATAATCCCTTCACGTCAAACGCGATTCCATGAGTTCTACTAAGCTAAAAGCGATTCCGTAAAGTCTCCCAGACTCCTTTATGTCTTGGCTACGTGAAAAACTAGCTTAATACAAGACACCTAAATCCATTTTTACCTGGATTTCCCTAGACTCTACCTCGCTCCTAAATTGTCCGAGGCTAGCCTAGCCCAGAATTTCAAAATCCCAAGCCCGAAGTTTTCTAACTCTAACACTTGGCACGATTGGTCTACCTATAACGATGGACCCGGTTATTACAACAGATACTAATTTACCCATCGTTCATCCCCAAATGATCAAACCAAAAATTACCAAAATAAAAAGAAGGAAGTGTAGTACCTGAATCCTCAAATAGTTGAGGGTACTTGTCCCGCATGTCCTTCTCTATTTCCCAAGTGGTTTCCTCAACTGAATGATGCTTCCACTGAACCTTTACCATGTCAATCACCTTTGTCCTCAATCTCCGGACATCCCGAGCAAGAATCAAAATGGGTTCCTCCTCATAACGAAGATCTTTATCAAAAAGTACTTCATACCACTTGATGATGTAGTCCCACTCCCTATGGTATCGCTTGAGCATGGATTATTGGAATACCGGATGGACGCCCGACAAACTAGGTGGCGGTGTTAACTTGTAGGCCACTGGCCCCACAATCTTGAGGACCTCAAATGGACCGATAAACCGAGGGCTAAGCTTGCCATTCTTACCAAACCGCATAACCCCTTTCATTGGTGACACTTTCAACAACACTTATTAACCAACCTGAAAATCCATGTCCCGGACCTTGCAGTCTGCATACTCCTTCTACCTGCTTTGAGCAGCCAACAAACTTGGTCTGTATGCCTCTTACCTTTTCCTGTGCTTCCTTCACTAAGTCTATGTCCATAGGCTTCACATTTCCTTCCTCAAACAAACCAACCGGTGATCTGCAGTTTCTCCCATACAGGGCCTCGAACGGTGCCATATCGATACTGGAGTGATAGCTATTATTGTATGAGAATTCGCACAATGGTAGAAACTGGTCCCAATGACCACCGAAGTCCATTACACATGCTCTCAGCATGTCCTCCAATACCTGAATCATCCTCTCTGACTGACCATCAGTCTGAGGATGGAAGGTTGTGCTAAAGGTGAGTTGTGTACCTAACTCTTCATGTAACGTGCCCCAGAACTTAGAAGTAAATTGCGTACCCCTGTCTGAAATGATGGACAGTGGCACCCCATACAGTCTCACAATCTCCTTTATGTAGATCTTTACCAATTGCTGTGAATTGTAATCTACCCTGACCGGAATGAAATGAGCAAACTTGGTCAGCCTGTCAATAATGACCCAAATTGAGTCATACTTCCCCAAAGTCTTGGGAAGACCCACCACGAAATCCATGGCTATCCTTTCCCACTTCCATTTTGGAATTGGCATTATCTGAAGTAGTCCTGCAGGTCTTTGATGTTCATATTTTATCTGCTGGAAATTCTGACACTTGGACACAAAATCAACTATGTCCCTTTTCATCCCGGGCCACCAGTAACGCTGCCTCAAGTTCCTATACATTTTGGTTACACCCAGATGGATCAAGTACCTCAAACCATGAGCTTCTGTCAGAATTTTCGGAATTATATCATCAACCCGAGGAACACAAATCCTCTCCTTGAAATGCAATACACCACCAGAGTCTATCATGACATCTCTAGACTCCCCGGATATTACCTTGCCTCGCAATTTACCCAGTTTCATATTCAGAAACTATTTTGCCTTTATTTCCTCTATGAAGGTGGCCTTGTCCTCAATGCTGGCCAACAACTCACCTTGATCTGAAACACCCAAGTGCATGAACTTGGCCTCCAAAGCCCGAATTTTCTTAGCCAATGGTCGTTTGGACGCTCCCAAACAAGCCAAGCTACCCATGCTAATAGGTTTCCGGCTCAATGCGTCTGCCACCACATTAGCCTTACCCGGATGGTACTGAATTGTCACATCATAATCCTTCAATAACTCCATCCATCTCCTTTGCCTCAGATTCAAATCCTTCTAAGTGAAAATGTGCTGCAAACTGCGATGATCTGTGAATACTTCACACTTGACACCATAAAGGTAGTGTCTTCAGATTTTCAGAGCAAAAACCACCGCTGCCAAATCTAAAGCATGAGTCAGGTAATTTTTCTCATGCACCTTCAACTGCCTGGATGCATAGTCTATCACATTCCTATTCTGCATCAACACATCACCCAAACTAGAATGTGAAGCATCACAGTAAACAACAAAGTCTTTACCTTCAACCGGCAAGGACAAAATAGGGGCTGTGGTCAAAAGTGTCTTAAGCTTTTGGAAGCTATAATTGCACTTGTTGAACCACACAAATGGTACCTCCTTCTGTGTCAACCTGGTCAGGTGAGTATCAATAGAAAAAAAGTTCTTCACAAACCTCCGGTAGTACCCCGCAAGCCCAACAAAACTTCTCACCTCTGTCATAGAGCTAGGCCGGACCCAACTCTTAACTGCCTCAATTTTCTGGGGATCCACCATCACCCCCCTTTTCTGACACAACACACCCTAAAAATTCCACAGAAGTCAACCAAAACTCACACTTAGTGAATTTTGCATAAAGCTTTTGGTACCTCAAGATATCCAGCACAATGCGAAGATGATTAGCATGCTCCTCCATACTCTTAGAGTAGATCAAAATATCGTCAATGAACAAGATAACAAAAGAATCCAAGTAGGACTTAAACACCCCATTCATCAAACTCATGAATGTTGTCGGCGTATTGGTCAAACCAAATGACATTACTAGAAACTCGTAATGTCCATACCGAGTACGAAAAGCAGTTTTTGGAATATCCTTAGGCCTAATTTTCAACTGATGGTACCTCGACCTCAAGTCAATTTTCAAAAACACCAATGCACCTTGAAGCTGGTCAAGCAAATCATCTATCCGAGGTAAAGGATACTTATTCCGGATGGTTACCTTGTTCAACTGTCTGTAGTCTATACACATCCACATACTACTATCCTTTTTTTCACAAATAAAACTGGAGCCCCCCAAGGTGAAGCACTCGGACGTATAAATCCCTTATCTAGGAGTTCCTGCAGCTGAGTCTTAAGTTTCCTTAACTCTGCCGGAGCCATTCGATATGGAGGAATAGAGATGGGACGAGTGCCTAGCTCTAAATTGATACAAAAATCTATGTCTCTGTCCAGAGGCATACCAGGCAAGTCCGCTGGAAACACCTCTACAAATTTGAAAACCACTGGAACTGACTCAATAGGAGGAGACTCCACACTATCATCCTGGAGATGAGCCAAGAAGGCTAGACACCCCCTCCCCACTAGCTTCCTAGCCCGGACAAATGATATTATCTTAACTGGCTTGGGCCTGTACACACCCTCCCACTCTAGTCTATCCTTACCCAGAATTTCTAGAGCCACAGTCTTGGTGTTACAGTTTAACACATTATGATACAGAGACAGCCAGGTCATACCCAAGATAATATCAAAATCAGCCATATCCAGAATTACTAAATCTACCCAAGTACGTAACCTGATAATTACCACATAACAGTCACGATACACATGAGCCGCAATCACTGACTCTCCAACCGGGGTAGATACATGGATAGGGGAATCAAGGATATCACATTTCATATCCAGACCCAATGCAAAACTAACAGACACATAAGAATATGTAGATCCTGGGTCAAATAATACTGAGGCCATTTTATCACAGACAAGAATAATACTTGTGATCACTGCATCTGAGGCTTCCACCTCGGTTCTTCCTGGAAAAGCATAGCAATGTGCCCGATCATCAATTCGGGTAACTTCCTGAGTTGGCTGCGCCGCACCCCTGCCTGCGCCGCACCCCTGCCTGTACCGTACCCCTGCCTGCACTACCATTCCCTTGGTCTCCCCGGCCTCCCTGGAAATTACCTCACCCACCCTGTGGACGACCCCTAGCATTACCATTTCTGCCTGCCGAAACCACTGCTCTAGTCTGCTGTGACCCTGATTACCTTCCTGCCTATGTGGAGACTCCCTCTTAAAGTGGCCTAACTTACCACAATGGAAGCAACCACGGTCAAGAATAGGTCTGGTAGCTGATGTATAGGACGCTGCTTGGCCTGTAGGAGCTGAAGACTGAGCTCCCTGACGACCACCTATAGTAGCTGGCAGAGCTGACTGAATAGGACGGGCCAGATAAGCCTGCTGATGCTGGCCCCGGGAGTATGAACCACCATAGTTTCCCTCATTCCGAGGCTTCTTGGCTAAAGCCTTAGCCTGCCCCGCTTGCCTAACTCCCTCAATCTTCTTCACATAATCCACCACATCATTAAAGCCCTTTCCTGAAGAAGTCATATGCACCGACAGTACCTGCAGTTCACTATTCAGACCCTTGACGAATAATCGGACCCGTTCTTCCTCAAAACCCAACATCTGTGTAGCAAAATGAGACAATGCATGAAACTTAGAC
This sequence comes from Jaltomata sinuosa, assembly GCA_003996215.1. Lineage (NCBI taxonomy): Eukaryota > Viridiplantae > Streptophyta > Magnoliopsida > Solanales > Solanaceae > Jaltomata > Jaltomata sinuosa. The sequence goes on from QJPP01001884.1 coordinate 16,704, forward strand.
TCATAAGCTGAGACCGATATGCCACCCTGCTCCAAGTTCAGAAACTCATCCTTCTTCTGGTCACTCAAAGTACGGGGAACGTACTTCTCTAGAAACAATGCATGGAACTAGTCCTAAGTTAGTGGGGGTTGCATAGATGACCGACACTCAACATGAGACCTCCACCACTGCTTGGCATCACCCTACAGCTGAAAAGTGACAAACTCAACCCCATGATGACGTACAACACCCAACTTGTGCAACCTCTCATGGAAATCTAGGATGAACTCATAGGCATCCTCCTTGTCTGTACCCTGAAACATCAGAGGTTTCAGCTTAAGGAACTTAGTCAGCATTTCATGCTTATTACCTGTCATCACTGGGCCTAGCATTGGCCTTAGGAGATCATTTGTGCCCGAAGCTGCATCCATCATTGGCGCTATAGTAACTGCTGGTTGAGTATCCAAGGCCTGATTTACATAAGATGTGGGTATGGCTCCAGCACAAACCAACCCACTCAGAATATCCCACGCCTGCTTAAAAGCTTTCGGTGTCATAGTAGGAAGGCCTGCACCCCCAACTGGTGCAGCCTCCTCTTGATCTCCTTCATCTTCCACAACCACTTCCACCTCTTCTGCCATAGGATCCTGAGGTGGGAGAGGGGTTGCCCCGCGAACCTCAGCCGCAGCTCGAGCTCCACCCTTGGTGGGTGTGGCTCTAGCGCGCCCTCTGCCCCTTCCCTTACCTCTACCGCGAACTGCCGGGCCTGTTGCTGGGACCGCTGGCCTTGCTCCATTATTCCTTGTAGTAACCATCTACGGACATAAAAGTGTATGAAGTTAGATACCAATTCGTATCACCAGATACAAATTAGAATTGAGTTATAGCACGAAGGAAAATAAGAAGAGATAGTTTTTCCTAAAGCCTTGTAGCCTCTCGAAGAAAAGTACGGACGTCTCCGCACCTTCTGCAAGCCTCTACTAGACCTGTTTGGTACAACGAGATCAACAAACCTAGGTTCTAATACCATCTTTATCATGACCCAACTCATCGTGAGTGGCACCCACCCAACCCCCGGATGAGCGAACCAATAGAGTTCAACCCTTTGCCTAGACTAACAGCCTAAAACCAATAACAGAAAATAAACTAGCAATCTAAGTAGGCAAAAACTATAGGGTAATCATTAACCTGCGGAAAATCCCACCTAGGAACTGAAAGTCATTGTACCAAACATCAATACCAATATCTAGAATATGAGGATGCAACCCCAAAAGAAAATACGAAGTAGTTTTAAGTCCGAAACAAGTGGACTGAAACTCTAAAGATAACCCAAGGTAGCTCGAATCAAGCAGCTCACCCTTGCAAGTCAGAAGCCGTCGGCACTAAAGGTGAGGTCGCATCTCAGCCACCGGAAGATTTCCTATACTCACCAAAAGAAAGACAAGTGCAGTATCAGTACACCACCACTGTGTACTAGTAGGATCATCAGCCTGTATTCAAGAAAATAGTATATAAATAGTACGCAAAATCCAATAACAAGTATGGCAAACATGCAACAAATATCACAGGCATCTCTAGACTACATGTCTCTACCTAGCTTGTTACCGCATGAATCCATCTCTTACAGTTCTATTCCACCAACAAGAAACCATAACCACACCTTACCGTCTAGCTTGAACCCACCCTGGAATCCCCTCTAGATAATACCACAAGTAATTATTCAACCCGGCCTAAACCAAGACCAACTCAATAGTCATACAACAGTTCCCGGCCACTCAAGGACCACCAATCAATAGAACTTTTCAATAACAACCCGGTCCACTCACGAAATAAATATTAAGTATCACATTAAGTAAAATAACCCAGTACACGCACGGACCAATAACAATCAATGTAATACAAAAATCACCATGCAATATGCAATAAAGTAAACCCGTACCAGGCGTGTACCCATGCCAACCGAATGTTATACCCGCACCAGGCGTGGTACCCGTGCCAACCATGTGTTATACCCATACCAGGCGTGGTACCCAAGCCAACCGAATGTCAACAACCACAGTCAATATGTGAACACACACAACTTGTAAAGACAACAAGTAAACACCATTCAAACATAGACTGTAAACAAAACTTAGACATTCCACACAATTCCCTTAAGCAATGTAATGCACACAATTACTTAGACAACAAGTACAATGAATATACACATTCGCAGAAATATGAAAGCCATCACCTACCTCGAAATGATCCAAGCTCTATTCAACCCAAGCTTTCCCGTGTTCCGGATTCCTCTCGCGTTCTTGGTCTAAAAATAACACATAATACATACAATTAACATACAGGCCTGTACATTACCCGGGTTTTACCAAATCCCCAAACCCCAGGTCATCCATGATCATTCCACCCTTTTTCCCGAGCTTTCCACCGTTAATTCTCCTAGTCTTATCATTTTTTATGAACAAAACAGGAGATTAAACAACCTATGATCATTTTAATGTACTTAAATAACACCCAAGAACATACATGTTTGGGAACCCCCTTCTTCCCCGAATTCCATCATCCCTAGGTCATTCCAACCTTTCCCCAATTTTCCCCTAACAATTCTACCGCATAGGAAACGTATTACAAAGTGTGAGGAACGAAAACCTTACCTTAGGAACGATTTTTGGCGGAGGAATGAAGAAAATCGCCTGAAATTCACCCAACCCTTTTCCAAAACAAACTTGTGAAAGCTGAATGTTTTGAGAGCTATTTCTGTATTTAAAACCCGTTAGCCCGCTATAGCAGTCCCCGCTCCGCTATAGAAGTCCCACTATAGCGATCATATGCCGCTATAGCGGTCCTAAGTGAGTTGACCGCCCCTTGACCGCCGCTATAGTCATAATTTCCACTGCTATAGCGGTGACTCCTATCACGCCTGACAACGCTCATCACGAACAAAATGTCCAGAAATCTACCAGTTTTGGCCATTTCACAACACACTTGGTTTTCTTGACGCCTGAAATAACTCCTTCACATCAAACGCGATTCCAGGAGTTCTACTAATCCAAAAGCGATTCTGAAAAGTCCCCCAGACTCCTTTATGTCTTGGCTACGCAGAAAATTAGCTTAATCTAAGACACCTAAATCCATTTTTACCCAGATTTCCCTAGACTCTACCTCGCTCCAAAATTGGCTGAGGCTAGCCTAGCCAAGAATTTCAAACTCCCAAACCTGGAGTTTTCTAACTCTAACACTTGGCACGATTGGTCTACCCATAACGACAGACCCGGTTGTTAAAAGCATACATATTGAAATAAAAATCTTTAAACATACCAGTAACAACGTCCGATGAACTCTCCTGGTCCTGGCAAGAGGACATGACATAAAGGAAATTCTAGTCCTGACCACCAGAACTAGAAGCAGTGCCCTACTGGGCCAGTAGACCTCCTGGGGTTGCTGGTGTAAATTGAGTCCTACTACCTCCCTGACCCTTCTTAGTTGAAGGGCAATCCTTAATCCTGTTTCCAACCTGTCCACACCCAAAGCATCCCTCTCTACCAACTAGACACTCACCGGGTTGACTTCTACCACTCTTGTTGCAAGAAGGGTAAGAAGTCCTATTTGCAACACTATCCTGTGAATAGGAACCAGATCCTCTACCAGTCTGATCATGACGAGGCCTGGGGGCCTGGGTACGAACACTAGCTGAAGAATGAACGAGCCCTAATGATTTCTTCTGAAATGAAGAGAGATGTCCCCCTCTGGACTTCTGATAGCCAAAACTTGAACTCTCCGATCTAACCCACTTGTTCTCCCTTGCCATCTCCCTCAACTTGTCTCTCTCAATCTGATGGGCATGAGTCATAAGTCGAGAAATATCCATGTCACCCAAAAGCATCATGGACCTACACTCTTTCTTTACCAAATCTGATACTTTATAAACATACTTACTCATTTAATCGCACGGGTCAACCACCATGGAAGGAGCATACCTAGAAAGCTGGGTGAAATTCAATCCGTACTCTTGAACTAACATAGAACCTTTCCTCAAATTCATGAACTCTTCGACCTTAGTTTGCCTCAACTCCCTCGGGAAGAACCGGTCAAGAAAAGCCCTCTCAAGGCATTCCCAAGTCATAGGGACCACATCCCTAGCCCTAACATCTTTCCATTAAGTGAACCAAATATGAGCCACGTCATTGAGTTGATAGGAAGCTAGCTCAATACCATCAACACCATCCATTTACATCACACCAAAGATCTTCTTTACCTCTTCCAAGAAATTTTACGGATCCTCACCAACTTTCAAACCCCAGAACTCGGGTGGGTTCATGCAAATGAAATCTCAAAATTGGCCCACTATTCCACCTTGAGGGTGGATGGGGATAGGAGCCTGTTGATTGGTCTGAGCGGCCATACTCTGAGCTAGCATATGAATGACATTTCTGAACTCCATATTTGTGACCTCGGGGTCTAGAATCAGAGGGTCAACATTTTAAGCAGCTCGACGAGGCATGGCATGGCGAGGAGGCATAATCTAAAATGCATAAAGAACGGATTAGAGGGTAATAAAGTTAGACTCTATTGCACGGTATTGATCAAAAAAGAAGTGAAGTTTTTCCTAATACACCTCGTAGCTTCTCTCTCATAAGTGTGGCACACTTCACACACATGAAAAAGACTCTACTCGATGCATCTTTTAGACACCCTAGGACTCTTGAAACTGAGGCTCTAATACCAAGTTTTTCACACTCTGAGGCCACCCCCTAGGCGTAACACGGGACCCTGGACCACAAGTTCCCCAAGTTAACCCTTGGCTTAAGCATGAATTAAACAAACATAGATAAACTTAATGGAAGCATCAAACTGAAGAGATAAATAGACTGAGTTATCAATAGCTCAAACATAATATAACAGAATTTGAAACCCAAATGCAGAATCTCTACTATGTCTGAAAGCCTCTAAACTAAATAATGAGTTATTGGGACAAGACCCCCAGCTAACTCCAAATACTAAATAGAAACCATAAAGATAGACAACCGATACTTGTCCTCAAATTATGAGGACTCACCACTCGAAGCTGGGACACCGACTAATCTCTAGCCACGAATCTGAGGACTCGAACCTGAATCTACATCATCAAGAGGATGCAGCGCAAGATATGCGTCAGTACTATAGGATGTACTGAGAATATGAGATAAGAAGAAACTGAGTAAACATTCTAGATATGCTATAAAACTGATCTCATGCTATAGCAATAAAACTGTAATGTAAATGACTCAAGGCAATATCATAAGCTGAAAACATAACCATAAGTAGTAAGTTTGAAATCTGAGCAAGAGTCAAATACATTTTTAAACCATGAAACTGCTTTTGTGGGAGGTTCCTAACCGACATAGACCATGTGAGCTGCATGGAATTTGATGTATCCGCCCCATCGAGAGGACCCAATATACCTTGCGAGGGTATAAAGGCATAACTAGTATGATCACGGTGTCTGATGCCTACTGAGAGGACTTAAAGAACCTGAGATATACAAGGGGTTCACTAAACCCAATCTAACTCGGTGCTCAATACTACTCCCAAAACATACTTATAGATCAATTTATACTTGTGACATATCTAAAGCCAAATCTGTTTGAAAAGCATAAGGGTATATCTAATACCATGCAATTCACATAGCTTAGGTAGACATATCTAGATTCCCAACCTCTTCATAAAACGTAGGGATATATCAATGTCATGCAATTCATGCTTCAAAATCCTTAAAAACATAGCATAGCCATAATTCAAAATATACTTTTCTTTCTAAATTCATGACTTGATGAATTAGGCATGCACTTTCATAAATATATTAGGCCATGTTATCTAAATATGCCAATTTTCACTTGAAATCATGTAATTCAATAGAATCATGCTAGAAATCATCTTTAATGCATGGGCTTTTGAAATTAATTAAGGAACCTCAAATAAATCATAGATAAATAATAATAAACCATGAATTGAAGCTTTAAAACTGAACCCATAAGTTTTCCTCAAATTGGGTAAGAACTCTAATTTCATAAATTCATAATTCAAAGTAAAACATGGGGTTTTGGGCATGAGGGTGAAAGGAATCCCTTATTGAATACCTACATACCTTATTGAAGCTTGCTTGATCTAAGATGAAAAGGAATGGAGGCTTGAACTTAGAGCTTGAAGGAGTTCTTTTCCTCTTTTGGTAGATGAATAAGGAATAATGAAAGACTTAGGCAAATAAGAGTAGAAACCATACTAAAAGTGGCCAAAACAACCTCACTTATGAGTTAAAAGGGTGGATAATTATAGAAATACACCTAATATTTAATTAAGAAAAACTGATAAAATACTCTGCTTCAGAGACCCTGAGTTAGTCTACGGACCGTCAATTGAAATGACAAACTGTCAACTGATTCGTGGTTCCAGGTGCCACTTTTGGGAGCTTGCTGGAACTCAACTCCATGAGTCACTGTACGGTCCATGATTCAGAATAACGGACCATCCTGTTGACTCGTGGTCCTGACTTAGGGGCATAAGGATCCTCTGATCCTCAGGGATTATGGATGGAAGGACAACCCGTGGTTTAAAACGATGGGTCGTCAACCAACTCATCATTTCTAGGACCCTTTATGAGGGTCCTCTGGAACTCAAACCATGAGTCCACAGGACGGCCCATGGTTCTAAACCATGAGCTATTGAGTGACTCATAGACTGGGGGAAGAGCACAACTAAGGAGCAGACCACGGATCAGACTACGGGTCGTGGTCCAGGAATATAGTCCATTATCTGGTCCGTGATCTCTGGAAACTTTACAATTTCACAGAAATCAAGTTTAATAGTTGAATCAAATTCTGGGGTGTTACACCAATTCACAAAGGATTTGTGTGACTTGGGAGCGAGCATAAACTTAATGACCCTCGGTATCTTTAAAAGGTTAGGTCTCAGGGCTCTTAAGCCCACTACAATGAGGTGGCTAATGGCGGATCGATCTATCAAACACCCGAAGCATATCTTGTATGATGTGTTGGTGAAATTGAATATATTTATTTTCCTTGCTGATTTTGTTGTGCTTGATTGTGAGGTTGACTTTGAGGTTCCAATCATTTTGGGTCACCCATTTTAGGCCACCGAGCGTGCTCTAGTAGATGTGGAATATGGTGAGTTGAAATTCTGAGTGAATGATGAGGAGGTCACCTTTAATAAGTGCAAATCAATGAAACAACCATATGAGTTACAAGTAGTCTTTGTTATTAACACTATTTATGAAGTAGTAGAGTGGGGTTCCTAAACTTAATTCTTGAAGGAATCATTGGGGGTGGTCCTTTTGAATTATAATGGATTGGAGATTGAGGATTATGAAGAGGTGTGAAATGCATTGACGGGGTTGGATCCTATACCTATACCTCTAAGAAACTTGATCTAGGCTTGAAGAATCGACAATCTCCTCCCTCTAAATGTTCCATTATTGAACCCCCAATGTTGGAGAGAAAACCTCTCCCTTCACACTTAAGGTGTGCCTATCTTGGTGCAATTGAAAGACTTCTGTTTATTATCTCCGCCAAGTTGAAAGAGTGGCAAGTGGAAGCTTTGTTGTCCATATTGAGAAAGCACATTCGAGCTATTGGGTGGATGATAGCTAACATTATAGGCATTTCTCTCGGGATTTGCACTCATAAAATTAATCTTCACGAAGATTGCACTCCGTACATTGAGCACCAAAGACATCTTAACCCACCAATACAAAAGGTGGTAAAAAAAAGAGAATATTAATGGTTGGATGCGGGGGTTGTATTTTTTATCTCAGATAGCACTTGGGTAAGCCTGTTGCAGTGTGTGCCAAAGAAAGTAAGTATCACAGTGGTTTCGAATGATAAAAATAAGTTGATTACTTTGAAACTCATGACCAGGTAGAGTGTATGCATAGACTATTAAAAACTCAATTCGTGGACTCAAAAGGATCATTTTCCACTTCCACTCATGGACTTGATTCTAGATAGGCTCGCGGTGCAAGCATATTATTATTTTTGGGATGGATACTTTGGGTATAACCAGATCTCTATTGCCCTGGAAGATTAAGAAAATACCACATTCACTTTCCCGTATGACACATTTGCTTTCAAAATAATGTTGTTTGGTCTTTCTAATGCACCAACCACCTTTCAAAGATGCATGATGTCCATATTGTGCAACATGGTGGAGGATACCATGGAAATATTCAAGGATAATTTCTCCGTGGTTGGGGACTCATTTAAAGATTTCTTGGCACATGTGACTGATGTTTTGAAGCGGTGTAAAGAAACAAACTTGGCGTTGAATTTGGATAAGTGTCATTTCATGGTAATAAGAATATTGTGTTAGGCCATAAGATCTCCAAAAATAGAATTCAAGTGGATCAAGCTAAAATTGAAGTTATCCCCAAATTGCCTCCTTCGACTACCATTAAGTGTGTGCAAAGTTTCTTGGGCCATGTAGGGTTCTACTAGAGATTCATCAAGCAATTCTTGAAGGTGGCTTGGCCATTGTGTAAGTTGTTGGAGAAGGACTCTATGTTTGTTTTTGACGATGAATGCATGAAATCTTTTAATTGCTTGAAAGAGAAACTCACCTCCACTCCTATTATTGTGGCACCCGCTTGTTCAAAACCTTTTGAGTCAATGTGTGATGCAAGTGGTGTCACCTTGGGGTCATACTTGGACAAAGAAGGGACAAGATTGTTCACCCAATTTCCAATACTAGCAAAACCTTGAATGGGGCTCAAAAAATTACACGATGATGGAACAAGAACTACTTGACGTGATTTTTGCTTTTGAAAAGTTTTGGGCCTACTTGTTGGGAACAAAGGTCGTTGTGCACACATATCATGCTGCGATATTATACTTGATGGCTAAACAGATGCCAAATCAAGGCTTATTAGATGGGTTCTCTTGCTCCAAGAATTGAATTTTGAGGTAAAGGACCGGAAAGGGTACGAAAACAAGTAGCGGACCATCTCTCATGGTTGGAGGAAAATGGTAGGCCCATGGGGGAAATTGAAATAAATGATGCTTTCTTGGATTTATACATTCTAGTGGCATCTAATGACTTGATCCTATGGTTTACTGATTTTGCCAACTTCTTGGCTAGTGATGTAATGCCCGAGGATTTTTCAACCCATCAAAGGAAGAAGTTTTTGCATGATATCCGCAAGTTTTATTGAGATGAGCACTATCTATTCCACAATTGTGCCAATGTTGTGATTCATAGGTGTATCTCAGAGGTAGAGATGCTGCCTATTTTTAAAGCATGTCATTCCTCCCCCATTGGAGACCACCATAGTTCCATACAGAAAGCCTCCAAAGTATTGCAATGTGGCTTTTATTGGCCAACCATATATCTAGACGCCCATGACATTGTAAAGTCTTGTGATCAATGCCAATGCCATGGAGGTATTTCTTGTAAACATGAACTTCCCTTAACCCCTATTCTAGAAGTTGAGTTGTTTGATTTTGGGGGGATTGATTTTATGAGGCCTTTTGTGAGTTCCTATGGGAACAAGTATATTCTGGTTGCTGTTTATTATGTATCAAAATGGGTGGAGGCCATTGCATTTCCTAACAATGAATAAAGGAGTGTCACAGGGTTCTTGAAAAAGAATATCTTCACAAGGTTCGGGACTCCCCGGGCTATCATAAGTTATGGGGGTCTCTTTTTTGCAGCTGCTTGTTTAGTTCCTTGTTTGAAAAATATGGTGTGAAGCACAAAGTTGCAACCCCCTACCATCCTCAAATGAGTGGTCAAGTGGAAGTGTTAAATTGTGAAATTAAAAGTATCTTGAAAACGGCCAATTCTAATAGGACCGATTGGTTGAGAAAGTTAGATGATGCATTGTGGGCATATAGAATTTCATTTAAGACACCTACTGGTATGTACCCATACCAATTGGTTTTTAGTAAAGCATGTCACTTGCCCGTGGAACTCAAACACAAAGTGATGTGGGCCTTGAAAAAGTTGAACCTCAATTGGGAGAAAGCAGCTCATGCACGAGCTTCGGATGCGGGCTTATGAGAGTGCATCACTCTATAAGGCCTGCATAAAACACTTCCATGAACAAAAGATCTTGAAGAGAGAGTTTTCTCCTGGGGAATGGGTATTGTTGTTTAACTCAAGGCTTAGATTATTCCCCGTGAAATTAAAGTCTAAATGGTTTGGTCCTTTCAAGGTGACACAAGTCTTCCCATCTGGTGCTATTGAACTTGAAGGCGAGGATGGTGCACTGTTCAAAGTGAATGGCCAAAGGGTCAAACAATATTTGGGTGTTTTGAAAGAGGTCACCTTGATCGAGGTGACCTACCTTGATGAGCCATAAATATGAGGTACTTCTGTTGTGTTGTAATATTAAATCAAGAGCTTCTTGGGAGGCAAACCAAGCGTTTATATTGATTCCATTTATACTTCACTTTTTTTGTTTTTGGTGTGTTGTTAGGAATGCCAAGGAAGGAAAACACGAATCCTCTTAAGGACCTCACTAGAGCATTTTGCTGAGCGCTGACCATTTGTGGTGGTAATTGCAATGCAAACACTCACTAGTGAGGCGAGAAAATTGTCAAAAAGTTAGAGCTTTTTGTGCCACACTTGCGATCCACAAATGCTTGTGTATGGACGCAAGTGAAAGGCAAACCCCAAGGCAGAACACTAGGGAAATCTAAGGAAATTTCAATACTTTTGTGCCATACTTGCGAGATGCAAGTGCCCATTGGAGCCTACTAGTGCACCGCAAACTCTGAGGCAGAAAACTAAAGGAGACTGGAGAAATCTGGTGCTTCTGCATCACACTTGTGGGATGCAAAAGACCATTGACATCCGTAAGTGAACCGCAAACTACCAGGCAGATCAGTGAAGCTGCAATGTCAGAAACTTGCCTTTTGCAAGCCAATTGCGGTTGTAATAGCTATTTGCAAAATTCAAATAGTGTTTTATGATTTTGGAGGCAGTCTGATGAAAATGATGTTTCCACAAGATCTCACACCTCTCGGGATAGGCACTAGGATTCCTAGAGCACTTCAGGGAGTCATTGCATCCTTTCTTCTCTTACTTATACTTGTTTGCATTGGGGATAATGCCATTCTTTTAGTTGGGGTGGGTGTTATATTTGGTTGATACATTTGATTGCCCCTTTAGGGCCTGGTTTATATATGTTGGATGATATTTTTCCCTCGTCGGGCTTGATCTCTATGCTTACATCTGAGTGTAATGCCATTGTGGCCTGTTTCAATTGATTCATTCGTTTGAGCCCTTGTCGGGTTGGTTATACATGACCATTGTCCTACTATTCATCAAAATTGTAAATTTGCACTTAGTTCCTTCACTGAGCTCATTTTCAATGATTCATGAGTGCATGGTTTCAAAGATTTTCCTTTGTTAATAGTAGACGCAATAAAATCCAAGGGTTTTTTTATGCCACGGTTCTTTTCCAACGAGCATTTTCTAAATTTTCTTTGTTTTTGTTATCAAATCGAGTGGCAATTCCTTATGAAAGATTGAAAGGAGACTTTCTCAAGGGAAAATGTTGTGTCTTTGCACTTGTTTTGAGCGGTACCACCAAAATTTTTGGCAAATGAAATGAATTTGAGAAAAGAAAAAGGGGGAAAGAATTCAAGAATTCTCTATACCATGATATTTAAGTTCATTATTTGGCTCCTTCTTCACAAATGAATTACTTGAAATTCAGAATAGCTTGTCAAATTTTATTCATTTTAATTGGGTTTGAGAATAACTTTCCATCTTGAGTGTTTGTGATACCCGATAACACTCAAGTAACACTCTCTATATGAAGATGATAGCGATCGTCAGAGTAAAACAAAATTTATTATTTCCGATGGGAGTCGGGGTCGATCCAATAGAGAGTAGAGTTGCCTATCAGATTGTCGTATATCAATCACCAATAGAGTAAATGTCAAAACAATAATAAAAGTAAAATGGGGGAAAATCAGGGAATTGGGAATCTGTCACAATTACAATTCGAGCAAAACAATAAAGCAAACGGGGATTTGTATCAAGAGAGAGGATGACTAGGAGTATGTTTTCGATGGGATTCAAATATGAGTTAGGGTGCTTGTTCAATTATGCAAATTCTTAATAAACGATATGTATAGCATTGGTTTTAGTCATGAATATCAATCTTTCGATCTTCCAAATATTTATCCGATGGTCTCTATTCGAGCACCATAGTTTCAACACAAACCAACTAATTTAGGGTTGGAGAAGTCACAATATTTCTAGCTTAGACTCTTAAATGGGTGTTTTTCAGCGATTTAACTATTTCTAGCCTCAATCTAGGTAGAAATCCCAAGTATCCACTATTTAATGCTCATCCGAAATCATGAACTTCTCTTTCAAGCAAGAACACAACCAAGCAAGTTCAATCAATTCTTGCAACCATCAATTCTAGAGTTAAAAGATGGAGAATTCAATAGACCCATATCAATTTAGCAATTATAAGCACAATTAAACATTTTTTCTAGAAGACAAGGTCGACAATAGTGGGGGCAATAAATTTCGAGGTTCAGGGTAGTCTCAACATGATCGAATGACGGGCATAGAACCTTCACAAAAGGAGTTACAACCTTGAGAGGTGGTGAAACACATGGTGTATGTCATCGATGATGCGCCCATGCTTTTGGAACATTGCTTCAATATCAGCCTTAAGCGGCTAGTCTCACTGATCCAGGATATCAAAAGAGCCAAATTTCCAAAACTCCTTCTATCAAACCTAGACGTTAGGGATAAGACCTCTTGGTGAGAGTTTCATGGGATGCATGGCCACGATACTAGGGACTACCACAACTTTTGAGGCTGTAACTGAGCTACTTAAGGGCGAACACCTCAAGGAGTTTCTAAATGAGCAAGCCAAGGGCCATTATGGAAAAGGCATCGACAACAGTCAGACATCAACCAGACCAGGAGCTCCTAAAAAAATGATTAATTGAATAACTGCCTTGGAAAATATGCTAACCACCCTTCCCTTATGTTTTGTTTAACTGACAGTTTATTGCTTTCAAGTGTTTTTGCAAGTATGGGTATGACATCACAAAACCTAGAAGGACAAACTACACTCTTTTGTCCTTCGATAAGTTTTATCCCAAAAAGGGTTTTTTCTGTCAAGGTTTTTAACAAGGTAAAAGTAGGGACTTCCAGGCAATTGAATGAAATAAGAACTCAAAGAGTTTAGCGTATGTCTATAATTTTGGTTTTGTATTTTATTTCAAATTTCAGAATAAGACTCCTCAGTCGAGACGAAATATGGTTGGAAACGGCCAGGGCCCCCTACTCCATAAGAATAAAAAAAGGGAAGACCTTATGGGTGATTTACTCGAACCCTAAAAAGGAAAGGAGGTGATGACTTCAAATCTTGCACAAAGAGCCATAAAAGAAGTACGCACAACCCCATGAACAGATCGAGAACTTACTTTCATAGGTGTGAGCGTCCTTCGCTTGTGACCTCCTTAGGAAGCATATGCACGAGAACCAAATGGATTGATCACCCGATCATGAAGGAAAACCTGAGACCACATCATCACATTCTCGGTCTAATGCACATAAACAAGAGGCCTAATTGAATTTAACCCGTATAAATTTATTTTATTCCTAAAATTAGTCCTTTAAGCCGTTATTGACTATTTAGAATTTTGATACTCTAAGGCTATGCGCTAAACTTTCCAAGAGACCTCCAAACTTAGATGCACAGGAATATAAAAAATGAAAGGGATCCCTCCTCATAATGTTGAGGTTTATAAGGCTAAAACACCCACGATTAAGCTAAGACTGATTATAAAGATGCAAGAGACACACAAAATAAAAAACTGATTAGTGAATCATGATGTGAGGCTAAAAGTAGTATTTTTATGATTTAGGTTGTCTCACATTTTACTTGTTTTAAGACGCTTTTGAGTTATACTTAAGAAAAATCCTATAATTTAGGACTAATTTCTTGATTTTTCAAGTCATGGTGAAAACTCATGCAAATCATTAAAACATATTGAAATTCATATAAAACAGGATATAAATCATGTGAGAATCATAAGAACTAAATCATAGAAGGATTTTCATGATTAGATAGGAACCCTAGTTCTTAAACCATGAATATTTGAAGAAAGACTAGATTTTTGGGCATAAGGGTGATCTAAACCCATACTAAATACCCACATACCTGGTAGAAGATGATTCTTGAATTAGTGAAGGAGTTCTAAAGCTTTGGAGAAGGAAGCCCTAGGTTGAACTTGGAGAAGAACTCCCTTTTCCTTCTTGAAACTGACTTGAGAGGAAACTAACTTGTTTAAAGAAAATTGCTTTAAAAAATGGAGTGAAAATACCCCAGGGGTCCTATTTATAGGCAATATCAAATTAAATCTAGATTGGTCTAGGAAAGGAAAATGCGTCATAAAAACAGACGCCAAAATGGTCCATTTTGGCCACAAATGGACCATTTTCTTAAGAATTTTAACTCCTTGAAGTTTTTGAGTCTCTGGTCCTAGAAACGGTTGGGAAAATAGACCTTTTTCTCTTCCATTTTAACTCTCAAAATTCAACGGAATTCTAGTCAAACAGACGTCTTCTTGGTAAGCTGATCATAATCTTTTACTCCGGACTTGAATTAATGCGCGGTTGATAGCATTGGAAAGAAGACTCAAAGACGTTTAATTTGGTGGATCATAGGCCACCTAACTCTCTATATTCTAGGATCAATGATCATTTGAAGATGATCCAAGTTAGAAAGTTATACGAAAACTTAGCCGGTAGAGAAGCTTTCAACTTCACTTGTGCTAGGGGTTCCTTAAAACTTTAATTCACATCCAACGCTCTTCCCATACATAGTTCTTGACCATAACACCTAGTTAGAATGAAATCTTCAGAGTTCAGGTCTAATTATAGGCAAAAATTAATTAGAATCCTAGCTCAAAAGTTCGGGGTGTTACAAAAATATAATGGTAGATTTCACAAAACCAAACTATATATAAATCATGATGTTCATATTTTGGACACAACCTTAGATGGAGGGCCTTTAGCTACTCATAATTTGATTACAAAGTAATAGTTAAAGTATAAATAATAATTTACGCTAAGTAAAGAGCGTAAGAAATAACTCTAGAGAGTTGAGATCAAGCTTTATGCTCCTTTATTCTTCCTATGCAAAAATATCAACTAAAAATACCTAAGAGGGTATTTATAGTATTTAAAAACACCTAAGAGACCCCTCCAAGTTGGACTAAGAAAAGGGGCGACCTTTCCCCTACCGCAGGTGGCTCACGGCATGAGCAACTTTCACTCATCCTGGAGCTCGCGCCAAGAGCTCCTATTGCTCGCCATGGGATTCTTCTCTGTACGGTGTGAACTTTCAAAAAGATGTATTTTTACTCTTCTTTGCTTTGTAACACGGTCCACGACTCTATGGCTTCATTTTATATTTTTCTTTGCAAAATTTGGTCATTTATGATCCCTTTTAGTCATATTTTGTCTTATTTTACTTAAATCGCACAAAACACGTCATATAAGTGATAAGTCATGAAATACAGCATAAATCATTAGTATTAAATTAATTTTTTCTCTAAACAAGGCACAAATGTGAGCAAAAAGTAGTGAAAAGAGTGTATAATATCCCCACATCAATATCCTTCTATTAATATTCATGAGATAATATTTTTATTAATGTGCAAACAATATATAATTTCACTTTTATGTGGACATATTTGAGTGAAATCAAATATTGGTCCAGCTTTATTATTTTCAACCAATATTATCTAGGGTTTATTGATGGAAAACATAGAAAGATTATTTGATTTACATATCATTTGATCGCGCCAATGTTATTAATTTGTGTGTGAGGATACTATCATATTATCATATTCTATAAGACAGACAATTCTTGATAGTTGTTAAATTTCTGTCAAGATACTAACAACTTCTAAAGTAAGTAACTCAACACATAGGAGATGTGTGGTTTTTGTGTGAAAAGAAGATTCAGTAATGCAAAAGACAATACTACTTGCATAGCTCAATTGACAGCAGAATATATTAAAGATGACAAAATAAAGTACA
Source organism: Jaltomata sinuosa (assembly GCA_003996215.1). Classification (NCBI taxonomy): domain Eukaryota; kingdom Viridiplantae; phylum Streptophyta; class Magnoliopsida; order Solanales; family Solanaceae; genus Jaltomata; species Jaltomata sinuosa. The sequence goes on from QJPP01001884.1 coordinate 32,754, forward strand.
TTTCAGAAAAGTAATTTTTGAGACACAATCTTCAATAGAATTTTGAAATAAATTTTTTTCTCAAATGATAATATGGCAAAATATTTCATTGAGGCATTGCGGGTCTCAACATTTGAGAAGTTCACGTTATACAAGAATGAAATTCGTTGTTTCCAAAAGTGATATTTTCATCAAGAGAGGTAAAATATGTGTTGTACCCTTTTTCGTAGCCAAAGTTTTATCCCATTGAGTTTTTTTGAAAGGGCTTTTAACGAGGTTGCAAGAAATGCATATTTCAAGATATATGTACTTCTTTTCATTTAGTAAAAAAAAATTCACTGAATTTTTTCTAGTAAGATTTTAACGAGGCACATCATCTATGGACAATGAAGGAAGAGTGTTAAGAGAGATATTATTTATGTCGATATCCTTTAAATAATCTCCCGATTACTCTTCACCATTATGTGTAGTAATACTAACACCTCCATTACTCCTCATTGATATCCCACACCCTCATAATATTTCTCATTTTCTCAAAGGTTCATGTTATATTTATGAAACTCTTTGATGTTTCACCATGTAATCTCCATAAATATAGGTACTGACAATCATGTTATACATACTTGAAAACATTTGGAAACATATGAAAGAAATAAAAGAAAAATCTTTCTCTTGCTCTCTATATTTCTTATCTACTTTCGTGTTTAAGATTGTTACTTTCTTTGGCTGATTTTAAGACAACTTTAATTGACAAATTTATTCGATCTAACTTTGACCATTGTATTGAGTTGCCATATAGAATAGACAAGTAAAATCCTTTTGGAACTCTTATTCTAAGTTTAAAGTAGTTTCTCTATTTCAAAAGATTCTTTGAAAAATATATTTTTTGTAACTTTTTAAAATACGTTCTTTTGCTATTTTAATGAGAAAACATTACGACTTATGATAGTTATAAAGATTAATAAAATAGAAAAATTAATTCATTTTTAAAAAAAGTAAGTGAAAACTTTCCAAACAGTATATTTTTACGGTCCCTTGGGGATAAACCCTGACCACTTGAGACAGAGACAACATCAGCAAGAAGAAGAGGGTCAAAAAGGAAGGTGAAGCTGGAGGGAGACTTACCAGGTGCGAGTGAAGATGATAGATAGAGCTCCCCTTGGATTCGCCATGATCCCAGGGTGAAGATGACCAACAAGAGAAGCAACAACAGCTGGGCGTTCTTCGGATAGCAAGAAGGTAACATTTTTTGAAAAAGGAGAAGGCAGAAAGTCGATTGGAAAAAACAGTATTCAGTACTCTTCAACAAAGATCAGATATTGTATATATTTGGCTTTTCTTTTTTCTTTTTGGGCCACCTAACTTTGGGCTTGTCCTTTTGTTCGAACTGGGCTTCGTGCCTCATCTTTGATTAATAAACCCGATTCATGGACTGAAAAAATTTAACTTTAGAAAAAAAGTGAAATCTTTTGTCTCTGTTTAATCTGGTGATCTATAATCAGGCAAGCTTATATCATTAGCTTAAAATAAGAATTTTAGCTTGAATCTATCTTCGCACACCTTTGTTGTTCTTTAGGATATATCCGTCCATAGAGAGCATTAGATTCGATTACACATCTTCTTGCAAGTTGAAACAAAACTAGTTAAGAGTCTTTTCTATTAACTGATTCTTTTTTTGGTTCTTAATCGGTGTCGATACTCATATTGACACCCGAATAAGTTTAGATTCGCGCTGAAAAGTTTCACAATGGGGGTAAAAGCTCCCTAATAAAAGTGACTTTGTACCTAACAATGCTCGAATTCAAGACCTCTGATATGAAGGAATACTTACCACTCCATCACAACCCTTGTTGATCCTATTAACTAATTAATTATCTCGCAAACATTGTTAAGCTACGGTACCAAAAAAAAGACAAAATTGTACTTAGATGATTTTTATATGGACAAATTGAGGTTTATCTCACTTAGGGGTTTTTTGGTAGGGTACAACGTCCATCCATGTAAGAAGACTCACCCTAGCCACTGTAGCGACCCCACCCCCAACTCTAGCTGAGAAGCACCCTCCACCCACTTCTATTTATCTGTGTGCCCAAAAGGCCGTCCACCTTGTTTTTGAGACCCTTTCTGATTTCCTCACCCAATCTCATAAGAAGAAAGCCCAGAAGGCCCTGCCTTAATCTGTCCTCAAACAGCTAGCCCTTGCTAGGCTGCTGACATTGCTAAATGGTCCGCCACCAAGCAAGCTTTCCCAAATACGACAGATGCAGAAGTGGCTAAAGAAGTCGGAGGAAGAAAGTAATTGGACAAATTTATAGGATGTATTAGTAATGTTGAAATTAGTATTTCATGGATTAATTCTAGAAAACAAATGACATAGATTGGCCACCAAAAAGTTAAATTGCCCAACTTGGACTATATTCCCCTAAATATACTTTAGGCCCAAAATAATGACAAGTTATAATCAAACCTTAAAATCACTCCCTCTTTCACCCCCCCCCCCTTTAATGTTTATGTTGTTTATATAGGAGCTTCAGTAAAGGTAGTTGTTAAAATGATGAAGGGAAAACAAATGTTCAATTAGCATTAACAAACAAGAATGGTGAATTTACGATCATGCTATATCTTTGACCAGAGCAAATGTCTATAAATCTAATGTATACTTAGTCAAATCACCAAAACCTATTGGTAATGTCCCACAAAATTTCAACGATGGAAAATTTAGTATTGTATTAAAATCTATCCTACTATCTAAATCATAATCATAAAGAGCACTTTTTTCGTTGAGAATTCTCATTTCCTTTCATGCGAATTAAAAACTTGGAGGGGGGGGGGGGGGGGGGGGGCTTTTAAATCCATCTTAGTCCTAATTTATGTGCAACAAATAAAGAAAAAGGGTGGGAAATCTGTATTATAATTCGGAGGTTGTTGCATTGAGAGCAATGAATAATAAACATAAGAGATCCAAACTTAAGAGCAAAAAGCTTAGAGGGGCGGCCTTTAAATGATGTGTAGTGTACTGTTATATATATATATATATATATATAATATTTAAAGTGTATGAATATAAAAAATATACTGATAAAAATATACATAATGTGTATATATACATATATGTTATATAAAAAATGAATATGAGGTATATATAACGTGTATATCAAAAGTCTGCAGATAAAATTGTATAAAAAGTGAAATTGTATATGAAAAATGTACTGATAAATATATATATAATTGTATATGAAAAATGTACTGATAAATATATATATATATATATATATTATATTATTATATTTAAAGTGAATATGAATATAAAAAATATACTGAAAAAAATATACATAATGTGTATATATACATATATATTATATAAAATATGAATATTAGGTATATATAAAGTGTATATAAAAAGTCTGCAGATAAATTTGTATAAAAAGTGAAATATAAAGTGTATATGAAAAATGTACTGATAAAAATGTATATAATGTGTTTATATATATATATATATACACACACACATATATATGAAGTTCATAATAAATGTATATATAGTGTATAATATAATTCTCTATTGCATATTCCACGTTAAAGAAATTTTAATTTTTTTTTAAAAAAAATGCCTTTTGGTTACTAAATGTAAATTAATATTCTATAGCTAGCTCCATGTTAAATGTTTTGGCCTAGAGGCCATTTGTGTACTTAGCCTAAATTATATTGGGATTAGTTATGTTGTTACTATTTCTTATCCGCTGTTCGGTTTGGTGATTAAAAATAACATGCGGAAAAATTATTTGTTTACAAAAGTACCCTTCACATTTATTAGTTTTGTACATTTTGAGGGCAATTATGTCTTTAACCATACATATGCATATATTAAAACCTCTTATATTCCTAATACCATGATTTATTATGTATTAGTTATACATGAAATGATATAAAATAGAGTGTGTATTAATTATACATAAGTTGATAAATTGTAGCAAACAAAATATTAGCAATACAAAAACTAATACATGCATTATTTTTTCTAATACATCATATCAAACAATCCCTCCGAAGTTACTTCACAGATTGTACGGTAGGCAAAAGTGTAATAATACTTCACGAATAATGTCTTTCTAAAATTACACTAAATAGTGTTTTGGGGGTGTTAGAAAGTCAAAATAAATCTGATTTAGTCCCATTTAGTTAATTAATTATTATGGAGACAATATACATATGTATTGACAATCAGAGAGGGTAGTAGTCTTGTGAGCTATCAGTAGTGACATGTAAAATGAGAGCACAAGTGGACAAAGCATGGGGGACAAAACATTTTTCGTTTGAAAAGAAGAGACCAGAGTAGAAATTACATCAAACATCCTTTTAAAGGTCCACCCACACCTCAAGTATTCTCCTCAATTTAAATCATCACCAACAGTCAAATAGTCTTAGCACATTGGCAGAGTTGTAGGTTGCTCGATTAGTATTTTAATTTTAGCAATTTATAGGGTGTAATCAATAACGACCCGTTCGGTCATTTTGAATATTAGAACATTTTTTTCTAATTGAATCTTTCTGGGTTCAACACGTGTTTTACGACTTGCGGAGATGAATGTTACGGGCCTCGAGGGAACCAGATGCATTTTGAAGAAGAAAATAAAAAAGTTAAGTTGAAAACTTAAAAGTTGACCAAAGTCAACATTTAGGTTTAACGGGCTTGAACTCGAGGTTTGAAAGTTCCCATAGGTTTGGATGAAGATTTGTGACTTAGTTGGATAGTTTGGATGGATCCGACAGGCTCGGGAGTGATTCGGATGCATAAGTTGGAAATAAGTGATTTTAAAAAATAAGAGTTGACCAAGGTCAAATAACTGTGTAAATGAACCCAGTTTCATGATTTAAAGGATCCAACATGTTCGAATGATGATTTTGGATTTGTCAGCAAATTTTGGTTAGATTCTGATGAGTTTCAAATGGGTTTCGATCGTGTTGGGATAGTATTTGGTGTTTAGATATGTTTTGAGCATAAATGGTACCCATTGAACAAATGAGCTTTTAATTATATTTTAATTAAATCATTAGATTTATGTTGTGATTTCAAAATCATAGCAATAAGAATCATCGAATTCAGAGGTCGTATGATAAAGTTGATGATCATTTTAGCACAAATAGTTGTTGTTGAGTTTTGGCTTGTCTGGTTCTTCCGTAAAATGCGGAGTTTGGACCATAACTATGGTGCCTCAAATGCGAAGAAACGTCCATAATTTCGGCAACTCCTGAGTTTAAATATTGTCAGATTTCAAAATGTTGGGAGTAATAAAGCTCAGATTAAGGTGATTTTTAAAGCGGTTTTCTTGTATAAATATTGGGTACGTAATGCTACCTTGATTTTGTTTATTTTACAGGACTACCCATTAATTTCTATGCTTTGATTCATGGATTTGATATGAAACTTGGGATTTTAGCCCTAAGATTAAGAGAATGAATATTAAGGCATTGAAGGTCGATTCGAAGTTGTTTTGGGTTGAAATTTTAGATATGAATTCTCTACGGAATGAGTAACCGATTTTGATTTTGGGTTTGACTTTGTTGACTTTACACAACATTTTTATGTCGATATGAATATCATTGGACTGATTTAACACTGAAGAATTTTTTTTTGCATTGATTGGACTAGATTGGCAAATTCTGTGCGATAGAGCTTTCACAATACGTAATGTTTTGCTTGGATCAATATAAGTTAAGACCTTGACCACTAATGAGGAAATGATTTCATCATTAAGTAAACTAACATGAATTAAGGGTAAAAGGTATTGTGATAATGACTTTTTACATTGTTACACTGAGTTAAGGTATAAGTATTCGGCTAGAAAAAATTCTAGGTGAGAATTAAAAAATTTGGGCTAGGGTGAGCTCAGAATAAAATATAGTGTTTTATGCCTTAGGTGTAATTCATGTTTCGTGTTTGTTGTGTGATATTGTGGTGTTTACAATTGGATAGTCAACTACCATAGGAGCCCATAGAAAGTTTTGGGACGGGTATCAGAGTCATAGAACTCTGAATATCATAGTTATCGCGTTGGGAATAATTCATGGTATCTATGAATTAATGTGTGTGGCAAAATAAGGGTTTGAGAGCGAGATCACAGTGTTCTGGAATTTGCCTTTGTAGTTATTGAAGGACGCCTCATTGCAATGGTCCATCGCAATGAGCAGTCCTCATCATGACTAAGGAAGCATCCGTCGCGACGGGATTATGCGGCAGTATACCTAGGCATTCGACAATTTTCTGAGTTATTTTCCTCACAACTCAACTTCATAGTAGAACTCGCAAAAGCAATTTTTTCAAGAAAACTAGGGCAAACTTCATAGTTTGAGGTAAGTAATCCGTAGAACTCATAATTTATTAATTAATTATCTTCCTTAGACCTTGGGGGAAAGAATTAATGGTGAATTTCTTGCAATTAAGCACTAGAAATATGAACTCTGGGAAGAACCCTATGGGTAGGTGTAAAATCACCTAGAATTGATCTTAAGTTGTGTTTCTACGAGTTCTAGTATGAGATTATTAGTTCTTAACATGTTTAAGGCTAGTGGGGAACCTTTGGTTCCATAAAGGTAAAACCTTTAGGCTTAAAGATGGTGGAAAAGGTACGAGCTTGGATAGAAACCTTGAATATTAATTCTATGAATGCAATAAGGCTGATTTATGACTTCTCAACCCTCGGAGAATGCTAGAGACCTCAAGTAACAGGTAGAATGGTTGAGTTTGATTCTCAAGGCCTGGAATAAGGAGTAATTGGTATTACTCTTATATATTTGTTATTTCTAGACCTTGTGCATTCCGAAGAGTTATGAAAGGATAAGGCAGTGATGAACTAGCTTGCGAGTATGATATCTTCATTCGAGGTAGGTTATGGTTTGAATTGGAGTTAAGACTCAACTGATTGCATGTTTGTAATGAAATTATATGATCTATTATTGGTCTTTGGATGTGATTGTATTATATATGCTTTCCCTATTTTGCTTGTATGAATAGGCTAAATAAACAAGAAGTGATAACTAAGCTAAAATGGCTAAGTATGAATGGTGTCTTGGACTTTGAATGTCTTGTGAGATTATGGATCTGACAACTCAGTTATCCAGATATTGTTATGGATACAATGATATAAAGCAGATACCTTTCCAGTATTGTACCTAGACAACCTAGGATTCCATGCAGGCCATAGCTAGTGGGCAGCCATAAGACCCATAGCATATGTATACACCTTTTACCTTATTTCTTTTTTTTGGTAAAATTTCAGCATGTCATTCATAACCGAAAAATTGAGAGTTACAAACCCAAATAGATGCCGACAACCTATTTCTCAAGAATCTATCCTATTTGTACTACTACTTTGACATCATTACATTCAATAGCAACGAACACAAAAGGGAACATCACTACAACATATGCAAAACTACAACTATCTATGTTATGAACCACAGTGCAGGGAATTCATGTTAGGGCACTCCATTTACTGTTCTAAGTCTTAACGACCATTTAGATAATGCTCTGTCTCTGATGTAAATGTAACACATAATTTCTCTATAAACCCTATCAGCTTGAAACTGTGATGCTTGGAACCTCAACTTATTTCTTTCCCTCCATATATTAGCCACTAGCATGCCAAAAATACCAGATATAAGAGCTCCTCTACCCTACCTGCTCTTAGCCATCTGATTTTCCCACATTGGCTCTTCGTGCCAATCGCCAACTTTTCTTTGCACCCCTAACCAAGAAAGGAATCTGCACAGAGTTGTCTTGTAATAGGACAATCAAAATACAAGTTCTCAAAAGATTCAAGAGGATCTTGGCAAAAAACACAACTCATAGGGACCTGAATACCAAACTGTTGTAGTCGATCAACTGCTACTAACCTTTTCCAAGAAGCTAGCCACAAAAAGAACTTATGTCTTGGATGTATATGAGGTTGTAGGAATATATTTTTCCAGATTACCTTTGGGAACTAAGGTACAAGATTTAGCTACATTCTTTTGATAGAGAATTTACCACTCATCACCACGGAGTTTAGTCTTGCTTGTAAGTAACCCTGTAATTGTGAAGCATTCATAACATGTTTCCTAGAGTCAATATCTTCCTAATGACCCAAGAAGCAGTTGGAGGAATAACATAGGTTTCAGCAGACTGTCCCTTCATATAGTAGATATGCAGCCATTTAATCCATAGGCACTCTTTTTCCTTTGTGACATTTCATAGTTGTTTGAGAATTGCAGCAATATTCCAATACTTCATATTCATTATGTTATGCCTACCTGCAGCTTGATGCCTACACATTTTTTCCCATGAAACCAAAGTCCTTGAACTTCTTTGAGAGTCAGTCCAAAGAAAAGTCCTACAGGCAGACTCAATTAGTTTAAGGATTCTCTGAGGAAGAATAAAAATTTAAGCCTAGAAAGTTTGGACTCCAAACACTACTGACTTAATCATTTGAGTTCTGCCGGCATAAAAGAGAAGCTTAGCAGACTAACACCTTAACCTTTTTGTTATCTTCTCAACTATAGGCATGCATTGTGTAACAGTAAGCTTTTTATAAGAGAGTGGAAGACCTAAATACTTAAAGGGGAACACACCCTCTATGTATCCTAAGGTAGACAATATATCTTGCTTCAAGGAAGGTTTTACTCCTGCTAAATAAACATGACTCTTATCGGTGTTGTCTTGAAGATAATAAGCTACAGAAAACCTATGAAAAGACTCTTGCATTAGTTGAATAGAGTGAAGCTCAGCTTTGCAGAACAATAATAAATCATCTGCAAAACAGATATGCATAACACCTAACTTCTTGCATTTAGGATGGAATTGAAAATCTCTTTGTTGACCAACCTGAGCAAGTTCCCTTTGTAAGTATTCCATGGCAATCACATATAGGTAAGGATAAAGTGGATCCCCTTGTCTTATACCTCTCTTCCCATAAAATGTTTTGGTCACACCACCATACATAACAAGAGAATAAGAAACACTAGAAGCACATTCCATTACCCAACCTATAAACTTGTAAGGAAAGCCCAATTCAGCTAACATAGTCTGTAAAAAACTCCACTCTATGGAATCATAGGCTTTTCTTAAGTCTACCTTCATCACACATCTAGGAAAGAGGCCCTTCCTAGTATACCACTTCAAGAGTTCATGACAAAACATGATATTGTCAATAATGCTTCTCCCCTCAATAAAGGCAGTTTGAGCAGGATTGATTAAGTGTTCAATTATCTTTTTTATCCTATTAGTCAACACGTTTGTGATGATTTTATAAACTTTAGTACAACATGCAATAAGTCTATACTCTTTAACATGGGAAGGATTAGGGACGTTTGGAACCAGTGAGATAGCAGTACAGCTAGAAGCTTTCAACATCCTTCCAGTATGAAAAAATTCCAAAATTGCACCCACAATATCTACCTTGAGAACATTCCAGTATTGAAGAAAAAATTCAACTGGAAAATCATCTACAACTGGAGTTTTGTCAAGGGAATACCCTGGACAGCTTTAAAAATTTCTAGTTCTGTCACTTCCTCAATGAGACTGCACTTTTGTTACTGATTCAAGCAATGACCTTGCATGATGAATTCTATAATACGGATAGGAAGGCAGTCTGTAGCTGAACCCATCAAATTTATGAAGAAACTGTTGAACTCTTGTTGCACATGGACAACATCCTGGAGTTTGACACCAGTTGAGTTATAAATTGAGGTAATAGTATTTCTATCCTGATTTTAACTTGAGCATGAAAATAACTTGTATTTGCATCACCACTATATATCCAACTGATTCTAGATTTTTGCCTTAGGACCTGCTCCTCCATACCACTCCATTTCCTAAGATCCTCTTGAAACTGTTTTTCTTTTGCTATCAAAGTAGGACAAAAGGGAGAAGTAATCAGTAACACCTGTGTAGTTTCCAAACCATGTCTGGCCTGTAACAATCTCTGCTCATAAGAAGACATATAGGCATTCAAATCTTTTAGACCAACTTTAGTGCTTTCAACTTACTCCACAGTTGCTCTATTTTTGTACCATAGACTTGTTTTCTCCATAAAACATTAATAATCCCACCAAAGTCTTGATGATTTAAGACTGTTTTGAATAATTTGAAAGATCTAGGTCTCATATAAGGTTGAGGGAAAACTTGTATATATATGGGGGAATGATCAGATACACCAGGGGGCATAAAGTCAGCCTCCACATGCCTATAGGTACTCATCCACATAAGATTACCAAAAGCCCGATCAATTTTCGAATACAACCTACTAGAAGATTGTTGATTATTATAAAAGGTATAATAACTCCCTTTTGCTATAATAGGTGATAGTTGAAGGTTGTCAAGACATTGTTGGAAAGCCTGAGTTTCAAAGGACAACACTGGAGTTCCCAACCTATCATTTGTAGTAAGAACATTATTAAAATCACCACCCACCAACCAACACCCTTGTACAGTATTACCCATCCTCCTAAGATCCTTCCATAGGATATCTCTTTGGTTACTTTCGTTTTTCCCATACACCACAGTAAGAGTGGTTTGAAAAGTACTAGAAGAATATGCTAGAGTACAATGTATGAACTGCTCTGCACCTCAACTATTTGTATTTGTGATTTACTCTTCCATAATAGCCAAATTCTACAATTAGAGGCTAAAGGATAATTGCACTTGTAAGACCATTCTGAGCCTAGCTTACTTAAGACACTCTCAGCCTTATTCTCCTTTACCCTAGTTTCAAGAATACCCCTGACATCCATCTTATGTTTTCTCAGAAAGAGTTTAATCTCCTTCTGCTTTGAGGGCTGATTGAGCCCTCTAATATTCCATATAGCAACTATCATGAAGGGGGAAAACCCATACGGTCGCCTGTTTGAGAACTCTACCCTGTAGTGAAACCTGCAAAGTTATTATGGACTGGTATACTAGCAACAAACTCAGGAACTTGATTTATCAAGCCATCACCTTCTATCACGTCCTTACCTTTCCTACTCAATTTTGCCTGGTCCTCACTATGAGCAAGCCTGCCTCTAACCCTCCAATATTGTAGTGGTGGCGCATATTTTCTTCTATTCTTCCTTCTCTTTTTGTTTTTGACCTCCTGAAATACATCTCCCTCCTTCTTTATCTCGATTTTATTCTAATAATTATCATCAGTATGCCCAAACTTCATGCACTTAGTATAGAATTTAGGCCGCCAATCATAGTCAACAAACTACTGAAACTTACCATAGGGCATTGAGATATCAATAGATTCAATGAGAGGCTGAGAAACATCTATCTCAACTAGCACTCAAGCATAAGAAATCCTGGACATAGAAGTTGTATAGGTATCAGTATAGAGCGGTTTCCCAATGGCACTAGTGAGATTTCTTAGCACATCACTAGACCAGTATCCAACTGAGAGCCCTAAAAAGGTGATCCGCAGAGGTATCATAGTGATGCAGTCAGTATTAAACTCAAAATGAAGCTCCTATATTTGTAGGATAAAGGGTTTGTTGTGAAATGAATAAGATCCAGCTTGAAGAACTTGTTCACAATCATCACTGGAAGAAAAGCAAAAAATAAAATATCATTCATCATGTAACATAATCTGGGGAAGAGTAGTTAGTTTCTAATTGTAACGTATGTAATTCTCCATTGATTTCAAAAAGAGAGTATCCCTTACTACAAAACCTATTAGTGCAGTTTTCCAGTACTGTGCTTGCTCTTTTAGGTCATCCTTTACAATTTCCACATATTTTGGACCATATTTGATATAATTAGAAATATAGAAAAGAGTCCTACCCTTTTGACCAGCTCGATTTTCTGGGGTCTCCCTTATTTCCACTGGCATAGCGTGAGAAGATCCCCAAATATCATAAAATTAGAGCTTATGTATCACCAGTTGTGATTCCAATGTCCCACCACCATAAGGTTGAAGTTTGATTGAGAAGTGGGAGTCAGTAGCAGAAGCATATTCCTCAGCCTCCTCCTCAATTGATTGGAAACGAGCAGGTAAAAAGCTACCAAAAGTGATAACAGAAGACCTATGTTCCTGCCCAATGTTAGGAGTGACTAAATTCGCCATTGATTTTGCATTTTTTTGTATTACGGTATTACTACATTTTACCTTGTTTCATATTGAGGTATTACTTCTATGAATTATGAACTTGAATTAGTTACTGTTGATTGACTTGAAAGACTATCTGTTGATTTAGAATATGCTAAGTGTTGGATTCCTACTACTGGTTATATGTTTTGCTATTTGCATGTTATATTATTGGGTCGGCCTATGATATCTACCAGTACATAGTGTGTTATACCGATACTATCCTACGCTCTTTTTTTGTTAAGTGTAGGCCGTGTTCCAGAGGCTGAGACGTGACCTCAGCTAGAATAGAGCGATTGACTATGGATCCAAGTGTGAGCACTATCTTCTAGGCTGCCATAGATCATCCACGAGTTGTTGTTCTTTTTTTGGGCAATGGAACTCTCTACCCTTACTATTTTTAGTTGATATTGGATTCTTAGACTATGTTAGTTTAGTAGTTCTGGATGATGACTTTTAATTTCTGGGGATATTTTTAGTTGAATATTTTTTGAACATTCTTTTATTATTTTATAAACATTAATTCATTTATGGTTTAAGTGGATTGTTTATCTATTTTATTTAAATTGGATAAGTTCAGAGTTGATTCTTAGGTTGTTTGGTTCTCCCACTGAAGGGTTAGTATGGGTGCAATCACGGCCTCATCTGGGTCGTGATAAAGTTGGTATCAGTGCCCCGGGTTCATTAATTTCATCGTACCAAAATGAGTCTAGTTTAGTCTTGCAGAATGGTACAGAGACGTATATACTTCTCTGCAAGAGGCTATAGGGATTTAGGAAATCACAACTTCTTTTATTCCTTTTGCTATAACTTGATTCCAATTTGTATCTGGCGATCCAAATCGGTATCTAACCCTTTAACTCTTGTTCTCGCAGATGGTGAGGACATGTTAATCTTAAGCTAGAGAAACAACACCTGAGCTAGTTTTCGAGGCTGCAGTTCATGGTTGGGTCAGAGTCAAAGGTAGAGCTAGATGAGGGACAAGAGGTGTACCCGCCAAGAATGGAGCTCAAGCTGCGACTCTGGCTCATGAAAGGTCAGTATCTTCTCCTACATAAGAGAATGTTCCTGAGGTTGTAGTAGAGGAAAAGGTTCGATCTGATCAAAATGAGGTGGTAGAGCCACTCCAGGGGACAGACATGCACCCAGTTCAAGGAGGTGTAGTGCAGGTGCCATTGTCATCTAAGGTAATCCAGCAGGTTTTGAACTTTCTTAGTGGTTTGGCAGGGCATGGAGCTACTCTTATGATCCCTGCTGTCCATTATTCGGTTACCTAGCATGCTACAACTGTGCATCATGGTTAGGCGCTGCTTCTGAGACAAGCATGCTTCCTAGACTAGTAACATACCATCACAGGTGGTGAGCATGAACTTTTCTACAAGTTCGTGAAGATGAGGTCTCCAATGTTTCATGGATTGGAATCTAAGATTGCTTATGAGTTCATTATAGACAGTCACAAAAGGTTGCGTAGAATGTTCATCATCGAGAGGCATGGGGTAGACTGTGTCCTTTCAGTTTCAAGGGGATCGCAAGATGCGATGGAGGGCATTCATGTACTACATGCCTACTGGGGAGCTCCCTGTGACTTAGAGTCACTTCTATCAAGTCTTTCTAGAAAGGTATGTTCCCTGGTCCTTGAGGAATAGGAAGAAAGATGAGTTTGCAAATATTTTGCAAGGGAATTCTTTGGTGGCTTCTTATGAGACCCATTTTTATGCCTTAGCTCTTTATTCTTCTCAGCTGATTAATATAGAGGAAGAGTGGATCCGCCGCTTGGTGAAAGGTCTGAATATAACATTGCAGATCACTGCCATGCAAGTATAATCTTGGAGTAGGTCATTTTAGGAAGCGGTTGAGTTCGTAAAGAATATTGCTTGGGTGAAATAAGAGGGTCAGGATAGGATTGCTTTGAAGAAGCCTAAGTCTGGAGGTGGTTACAGTGGGCAGTTTTCAAAGGTTTAGGGTTCATAAGTATACCCTACGCACCTTATTCATTCATCGATTCCAATTTATACTGGGGTCAATCACAGACAAGACAACTAACACAAGATTTTGGTCGATATTTAGCTCAATCAGCTTCATCACAGTGGCCTAATTTTGACCGTGCTTGCTTTGAGTGTGGTGAGAATGTTTACTTGAGGAGGAACTATCCTTGGCTTTGAAAGGCATCACAGCAAAAGGCTCCTAGAGCATTAGTTCCAACTCGTAGAGATAATGGTTATGATAGAGATTGTTCGTAGGGTAGGGGCAGTCACACAGCAGGTTAGGGTGCCACTCATCCCAGCCGAGGTGGTGGTAGAGGAGGTAATCATTAAAATAGGGGTAGTGCACAGACATGAGACAATAATCACTTTTATGCTTTCTCAGGTAGACCAAAGGTAGATGCTTCAGACGCATTAATCATAGGTACCATTCTTGTAAGTGATCATATGACTTCAGTTTTGTTTGACCCTGGGTCTACCTTTTCCTATGTGTTTGCTAGTTTTACTGAGAGTTTGATATGTTATGTGAATCCCTTGATGTTCATGTTACTGCATCTACTTTGGTAGGGGATTCTGTAGTGGTCGATAGACTTTTTAGGGCTTGTCCTATCATATTTGTAGGGTGAGAGACCGTAGCTAACTTAGTTATTCTTGACATGGTAGACTTTAACGTCATCTTGGAAATGAGTTGGTTGTCTCTGTATCACATTATTTTGGACTGTCATGCTAAGACAGTGGCTATAGCTATGCCTGGGTTGGATAGGTTAGAGCTTAAGGGTAAGTATAGTCCGGCACTAATGAAATTCGCGTCCTTCTTTTGTGCTCAGAGTCTTATAGAGAGGGGATGTTTGGCCTTCCTAGATCATCTTTAGGAAACCAGTTCAGAGGTCCCATCTATTGAGTCAGTTCTGGTAGTGTGTGAGTTCAAAGAGGTCTTTCCTGCAAATTTGCTTAGTATGCCACCTGATCAAGATATTGATTTCTACATTGACTTAGAGCCAAACACTTGTCCTATATCCACTCCTCCCTATAGGATGGCACCAACTGAATTGAGAGAGCTTAAGGCCATTTGGATGAGCTGTTGAGTAAGGGTTTCATACGTCTAAGTGCCTCCCCATATGCTACTCTAGTGCTCTTTGTTAAAAGAAAGGATGGCAGTCTGTGCATGTGTGTAGATTATAGATAACTGAACAAGGTTACTATATGTAACCAGTACCCTCTCCCTCTTATTGATGAACTGTTCGATCAGTTACAAGGGGATTTGGTGTTCTCTAAGATTGACTTAAAGTCTGGTTACTATCAGCTAAAAATCCAGCCTTCAGATATTCCTAAGTCTGTATTTCGGACTCGTTATGGGCACTTTGAGTTTCTGGTAATGTCATTTGGGCTGACCAACACCCTAGCTGCCTTTGTGGGTTTGATGAATGAAGTATTCAATCCCTATCTTGACTCTTTCATCATAGTTTTTGTTGATGATATCCTGGTGTACTCCTTGGATGATAAGGAGAATATGGATCACCTTAGTATTGTGTTAGGACTGCTGAAGGAGAAGGAATTGTATGCAAAGTTTTCAAAGTACAAGTTCTAGTTATCTTCCGTGTCCTTCTTAAGCCATGTGGTGTTGAAAGATGGGGTGATGGCAGACCCCCAGAAAATAGAAGTAGTTAATAATTAGGCTAGAGCCACTTTAGTGATAGAAGTCCAAAGTTTCATGGGGTTGGCTAGCTACTACCGCTGGTTCGTCAAGGATTTTGCATCCATTGCTACTCACCTGAGTCGATTTACTTAAAAGGATGTGCCATTCGTTTGGTTAGAAGTGCATGAGAGCTACCAAAAGCTCAAGACCTTGTTAAATACGGCTCCTATCCTAGCCTTGTCGGTTGAAGGTAAAGACTTTATCCTATATTATGATGCCTCACGGTCTGGTTTAGGTGTTGTGTTGATGAAGGAATAGAATGTCATTGCTTATGCTTCAAGACAACTCAAAGTGAATGAGAAGAACTACCCTACTCATGACCTAGAGTTGGCAGCAG
This sequence comes from Jaltomata sinuosa, assembly GCA_003996215.1. Taxonomy (NCBI): domain Eukaryota; kingdom Viridiplantae; phylum Streptophyta; class Magnoliopsida; order Solanales; family Solanaceae; genus Jaltomata; species Jaltomata sinuosa. The sequence goes on from QJPP01001884.1 coordinate 48,846, forward strand.
TAGTTGTAATGACCCTTCAAGTCGTTTTGTGAATTTTTACTTATTTTTCCCATTTTAACCCTCCTCATAGTGTTTATATGTGATTTATGACTTTTGGGGATGTATACTATGGACCTCGGGCTGTTCGGGAGTGATTTAAGTCATTCATTGGATTTTAGAGTTTTACGAAAGTTAAGTTTGATCACGGTCAATCTTCAGCCAAGACGATCTTGAATTGGTGTTTTAGTGTTCCCAATAGATCCGGAACATGCTATTTAGTCGATTTACATATTTGATTTATTTCCTTGGAGTCCCGAATAAATCCTGAGGGTCTATATGATGTTTTGACTATTTTAGATAATTAATTTAATTGGTGATTAATGGGTCACATCCATAATTAATTTAATATTTTTCGTATGTCACGTGACCCATATAAAAGAATAAATTTAAGTGGAAAGGGTTTACCATATCAAAAAGTAATATCATAAGTTTTAAGAAAAGAGGGCTGAACACAGAGGGTCACGGCAGTTGCACTACCACTTTTTCTCAATTCGAAAACCACAGCCTCATCGAGATATCAATAGCTTCATGTTAGCTTTTCTTCTTGTGGAAATTGTTCTTACTGCAATTGGATTGGCTGAATTGGTTTTAAATAAGAGTATGGTGTGCAAATTAATGAAGTGGAGAAAGTTGGACTGGAGTAACGACGTGGTGGTGAATTGAAAGACAATATTACCACATGTACAATTTGATTCTACTATATTTAGGTGAAATTTCTTGATAGTTAATCATGCCTTAATAATATCCCCATTATTGGATAATAATGACGTGAGGGTGGGGTGATGTATAAGTGGCCATAGGTGTGGTTTCTAGTGTTTTGAGATTGAGTGTGTACGAGCTAGTACACATAGTGTTGTAATGATTATTAATCATTGGAGAGTAGGGTGATGATAATGTGATGATGGCCTAATAATTGGTCAATAATGATAACTATATAAGGGCTCTTTTGTATGCGAAGTACTGCAGCTATGGTTTTCTTCGTGTTTAATCCAGATTACAAAGAATTGCTCAGTTATTATCAATTACATTTTCGGTAAAAAATTAGGTTTTAAATCTAGGATTTTTAGGGTAAGAATTCTTAATTTGGAGGTTGAATAATGATCTATTTTAGCTAAAATTTTATGTGCTAGTTATTATGTGTTTTAACATATTTTGATCGTTTGGAAGCGTTACGTAAGGGCAAGTTCATAAATTGACGCTTGGGCTTCAGTTGAGGCAAGTAGAGCTTTCTAACTTCGATTTAAAGTGTTACTTTTATTGTATTGAATGAACTTAAGGGTAATGGATAATGAGGGGGTCTCGCATAAATGAGATAACGAGCATTTATACGGGCACCGGTACCATTCTATGGAAAATTCTTACGAAATTATTATCGATTGATAGAATTTTATAAGTTGTGATATAATTGAACTGTTGAGACTCATGAATTATGTGAACTTAATTGTGATTGATAAGCTCATTTTATCTACTTGATCATACATATTCATTCATACCACTCTTATGTTGCATGATAATTATTGGTTGATATTGCCCACTGAGTTGTTTGTAAAATTCATGTTCTTATTGAGCCGATGGGAAATGATTTCAGCAAGTGACATCATGCAAAGCCGATGGGAAATGGTTTCGACGAGTGGTACTATAATTATTTATGAAATTCAGGTTCTTATTATGCCGATGGGGAATGGTTCCGACAGGTCTTATTATCCCGATGGAAAATTATTCCGGCAAGTCTTATTATGCCGGTGGGAAATGGTTTCGGCTGATTTTATTGTGCTGATGGGAAATGATTCTGGCGGGTATATACCGATTTTCTTTAGGCCAGTGCATTGCATTGCATTACATTTCATCTGCGTTGCACTTTCTATTGAATTATTCCAAATACGTGCCTTATTTGTTATGTTATGGTGACTTACATTTTGGTAGGATTTTCTTGTGAAAAAAGAAACTTTTAAGATACATCTCACTATCGCTTCTAGAAGGAGTTAATAATCAAAGCTTGCTGAGTACACGTGTTTTCCGAACTCACTCTATACTTGCTACACCTTTTTGCATAAAGGAACTGAGCCAGGTAATAGAAATACTTGACTTGTTATTTATGTTTGAGTTTGCTGCTGTTAGGATTCAGGGTGAGCTGCTTTCTCTTCGGCAGTCCTAGATTCTAGAGATTCTTTATGTTTCTATCTTGCTTTCTTCCAGACAGTTTTTTTAATTTTCACAGACTTATTTTATATTCATAGATGCTCTTGTATTGGTGTCACCAGGTCTTGGGGTAGTTTGAATTTGAACTCGTTATTTTCGCATGCATTTATAAGAGTTGGTTGTTACTTTTACATTACTTCCACATTATTTATATTGTTAAATGGTTAGTAAAGGAAAGGGGTTCACCTACGGGGATGGTGGGTACTCTTACGACCTAATGTGATTTTAGGTGGTGACAACATGGTATTAGAGCATGGTTCGCAGGTCCCACTAGGTACAAGAGCAGAGTCTAGTAGAGTCTTGCGGATCGGTGCAGAGACGTCCGTTACTTATCTTCGAGAGGCTATAGGACTTTAGGAAACTTTCATTCTTTCATTCACTATCATGCGTATGTGACGATTATGGTCTAAACTTCTTCATTCAATTCTTTCTCTAATAGTAAGTACACGTTCTCAAATTCGCGAACCAACGATATGAGATGATGTTACGCAATATAGTTTAACATGTTCTGATGTGGGTAGCAAGATAATTAAGCATTGCGACTTTGGAGAATGCAATAATAAAGTTGATCACAATAAGTATGATTTTCTGGAGGTATTCTTGGGACAAGGATACTTCAACTTCATCTGAATTTATTACGTCATTTTTATGACACGATTGCATTAATGATAAGTCAATAATTCAGTAATGAGGTGGTATAGTATTGATGTTTTGAAGACATGTGAAATCTTAAGAAGATCGATTGATTCGATGAGAGGATAGTGACTATGGTTAGGGTATAGGGAGAAATAAGAGAGAACAAGGACATGAACAGTGATTAACCATGATGAAGTCTGAGATGGTAGGACTGGTTATAAAATTCAAACTTAAGAATTTTATTTCTATCATTTGGAGTGTAGTTGTACAGAAGAGAATTTGAATAGTTCATGTTGGGTGCACAATGACCTTGTTGGTATAGTGTTCATTTGAAGGAAGCCATGAGATGGGATAAATCTAATATATTAAGAGATTATGAAGGGCTAAGTTAAATTCCAAACATCACTGATATTTAAAGTGGTGCTTGACAACAGATATTGACAAATTTAATTTGTGAGGTGCTTTCAGAGATTGAAGTGGGTATAAGTGATATTAGTTAAACTATGACGAAATGAGGATTCTTTAGTTAAGGGATTTTGACAAGGGTGTTTGTATGAGGCTATATGGGAACATCCATAGAGATACGTATATAGTAGGTATGAATCACCCTACAGATCATGGACAATTATAATGGTGGTTGGAAATATTACGTTGGTAAATAAATAACTTTGTTGGAATAGCCATGATTGTCCTTTGTATTGTTCGGTATGCTTTTGACCAGCTATAATTTTATTTTGACCATGGATATACTTTCTTTTATGCAGCTTCATACTTTGTTCTGGATTTGAATACGTTTTGTGATTCTACTTTTGTGTTGTATGTGTCCCTACACTCCTAGATGGTTCTTAGTGGTGGATAGATTACATCGATCTTGTGTAGTTAACTTGGTAGTACATAGTACGTGGATGGAATTAATTATTCTTGACATGATAAGCTTCGACATCATATTAGGTATAGATTGACTTTCTTCCTATTATGTGATTTTTGGTTTTTACGCTAAGATAATGACCTATGATATGTGGGGTATTTCTAAACTGAAGTAGCACGATACTCCCAGTACCTATTCGAGGAAAGTAATTTCATTTTTGGAGTCAATGCAGGATTGGGAAGGGGTGTCTCACCTATTTGACTTTTGTTTGTGACACTGGGTTGATACCCTCATTTGGAGTCAATGCACGTGATAAAAGATTTTCTAAAGGTGTTCTCAACTGATTTTTCAAGCATTTTGCCTGATTGTGATATTGATTTTGACATTGACTTGGAGTCATACACTCAGTCTATTTCTATCCTTCTATATCAGGTAGCTCCAACATAAGTGATGGAGCAGTTGCCAGATTTTAGGCCTAGTGATATTTCCTGGGATTCTCCAGTCTATTTACTAAGAAGAAAGATGGCACCATGATGATGCGTATAGATTACAAGTCATTAAACAAAGTGACAATTAAGAACAAGTATCATATTTCACGTATTGATGACTAATTTGACCAGATTCAATGAGCCTTGATATTCTTTAAGATTGATTTGAAATCTGGTTACCATCAACTGAGAAGTGTGAGGCGAGCTTTCAAAAGCTCAAGACATTATTGAATTCAGCCCCGATCTTGACCTTTCCAGTGAAAGGTGAAGGCTTCACAGTGTATTGCGATGCTTCATGGGTTGGTCTTGGATGTCTTTTGATGCAAAAAAGTAAGGTAATAGCGTATGCTTTAAGGCAGTTGAATACTCACGAGCGAAACTGCCTTACTCATGACTTGGATTTGGCAGCGGTAGTTTTTGCTTTAAAAATTTAGTGGTATTACTTGTATGAAGTTCATTATGAGGCGTTCACGGACCATCGCAGTCTTCAATACATTTTCAGTCAAAAAAATGTAAATTTGAGGCATAGGAGATGGCTGGAGCTGCTTAAGGATTATGACATCACTATCTTATATCCTTTGGGTAAGGCAAATGTGGTAGCAGATGCTTTGAGTCGAAAGTCAGTTAGTATAAGCAGCTTGACTATGTTACGAGTAGAGGAGCATCCTTTGGCCATGGATGTTCAATCCTTGGCTAATAACTTTGTGAGACTTGATATTTCAGATCCTGGTAAATTTGTTTCTTGTGTTGAGGCACAATCCCTCTTTTCTTGATCAGATCAAGGCTAGACAGTTCGAAGATAAGAAGCTGAAGATCATTCAAGATGAAGTGTTAAAGGGTAAAACTAAGGATTCAATTTGGGATTTGGAGGGTGTTTTAAGAATCAAGGGTCATATCTGTATTCCTAGAGTTGACAATTTGACCAAGTTGATTATGGAAGAGGCCAGGTGATATGACTCAGAGGATGTTGATACCTGAATGGAAGTGGGAGCGGATTGTCATGGATTTCATGGTAGGATTGCTATAGACTATAAGGAAATTTGATTTTGTTTGGGTTATCTTAGATAGATTAACTAAGTCTGCTCACTTTGTGCCAGTTCAGACTTTATACAATGGAAAAAGGTGGCTAGGATATACATCCAGAAGATAGTGTGTTTGCATGGTGTTCCAATTTCTATCATTTCATACCGAGGTACTCAGTTTACATCTAACTTCTGGAAGTGTATGCAGAAGGAATTAGGTACTAGACTGGATCTTAGTACGGCCTTTCATCCACAGATGGCAAGTCTGAGCAGACCATTCAGGTGTTGGGGAATATGCTACGGGCATGTGTAATTAATTTTGTTGGTCATTGGGATTAATTCTTGTCGTTAGTAGAGTTTGCTTATAACAATAGTTATCATTCCAGCATTCAGATGGACCCGTTCGAGGCTTTGTATGGTAGAAGATGTCGTTCTCCAGTGGATTGGTTCGATGCATTCAAGGTTCGGCCTTGGGGTACAAATTTGTTTAGGGATTCCTTAGATAAGGTCAAGTTCATTAAGGAGAGACTTCTCATGGCTCAGAGTAGACAAAAGAGTTATGCAGATCAGAAGGTTCGCGATTTAGAGTTCATGGTTGGGGAGAAGGTTTTGTTGAAAGTATCACCGATGAAGAGAGTTATAAGGTTTGAGAAGAAGGTCAAGCTCAGTTCTAGGTTCATTGGCCCTTTTGAGATACTTCGATATATTAGAGAAGTGGCGTATGAGCTGGCTATGCCACCAAACTTTTCAGGCGTTCATCCGGCATTCTATGTTTTGATGTTGAAAAAAAAATATCGTGGTGATATTTCTCATGTGATTCAATAAGACTCGGTGCAGTTGGACCAAGGATTGACATTTAAGGAAGAGCCTATAACAATTCTAGATAGGCAAGTCCAAAAGCTGAGATCCAAGGAGATAGCATCGGTAAAGGTGCAGTGGAGGTATCATCTTGTAGAGGAAGCTACTTGGAAAGTTGAGTCCGACATGCAAAGTAGATATCCTCATCTCTTTCATAGTCCAGGTACTTTCTTTCTCTTTACGTTCGAGGACGAACGTTTGTTTTAGTGGTGGATGATGTAATGACCCTCCAAGTCATTTTGTGAATTTTTACTTATTTTTCCCATTTTAACCCTCCTCATAGTGTTTATACGTGATTTATGACTTTTGGGGATGCATACTACGGACCTCCGGGTGTTCGAGAGCGATTTAAGTCATTCATTGAATTTTAGAGTTTTATGAAAGTTAAGTTTAATCACAGTCAATCTTCAGTCAAGACGATCTTGAGTTGGTGTTTTAGTGTTTTCAATAGATCTGGGACATGCTTTTTAGTCAATTTAAATCCTGAGGGTCTATCTGAAGTTTCGACTATTTTAGATAATTAATTTAACTGGTGATTAATGGATCAGGTCCATAATTTATTTAATATTTTTCTTATGTCATGTGACCCATATAAAAGGATAAATTTAAGTGGAAAGGGTTTACCATATCAAAAAGTAATATCATAAGTTTTAAGGAAAGAGGGCTGAACACAGAGGGTCACGGCAGTTGCACTACCACTTTTTCTCAATTCGAAAACCGCAGCCTCGTCGAGATATCAATAGCTTCAGGTTAGCTTTTCTTCTTGTGGAAATTGTTCTTACTGCAATTGGTTTTAAATAAGAGTGTGGTGTGCAAATTAATGAAGTGGAGAAAGTTGGACTGGCGAAACGACGTGGTGGTGAATTGAAAGACAATATTACCACATGTACAATTTGATTCTATTAGAATTAGGTAAAATTTCTTGATATTCAATCATGCCTTAATAATTTCCACATTATTGGATAATGATGACGTGAGGGTGGGGTGATGTATAAGTGGCCATAGGTGTGGTTTCTGGTGTTTTGAGATTGAGTGTGTATGAGCTAGTACACAGTGTTGTAATGATTATTAATCATTGGAGAGTAGGGTGATGATAATGTGATGATGGCCTAATAATTGGTCAATAATGATAACTATATAAGGGCTCTTTTGTATGCGAAGTACTGCAGCTATGGTTTTCTTCGTGTTTAATCCAGATTACAAAGAATTGCTCAGTTATTATCAATTACATTTTCGGTAAAAAATTAGAATTTTTAGTGTAAAAATTCTTAATTTGGAGGTTGAATAACGATCTATTTTAGCTAAAATTTTATGTGCTAGTTATTATGTGTTTTAACAGATTTTGACCGTTCGAAAGCGTTTCGTAAGGGCAAGTTCATAAATTGACACTTGGGCTTCAGTTGAGGTAAGTAGAGATTTCTAACTTCTTTTTGAAGTGTAGTTTTATTGTATTGAATGAACTTAAAGATAATGGATAAAGAGGGGGTCCCACATAAATGAGATAACGAGCACTTATACGGGCACCAATACCATGATATGGGAAATTCATACGAAATTATTATCGGTTAATAGAATTTCATAAGTTGTGATATAATTGAACTGTTGAAACTCATGAATTAAATGAACTTGATTGTGATTGATAAAGTCATTTTATGTACTGGATCATACATATTCATTCATACCACTCTTATTGTTGCATGATAATTATTGGTTGATATTGCCCACTGAGTTATTTGTAAAATTCATTTTCTTATTGAGCTGATGGGAAATGATTCCGGCAAGTGACATCATGCAAAGCTGATGGGAAATAGTTCCGGCGAGTGGTACTGTAATTATTTATGAAATTCAGGTTCTTATTATGCCGATGGAAAATGGTTCTGGCAGGTCTTATTATGCCGATGGAAAATGGTTTCGGCAAGTCTTATTATGCCGGTGGGAAATGGTTCTGGCTGATTTTATTGTGCCGATGGGAAATGGTTCTGGCGGGTATATACCGATTTACTTTTGGCCAATGCATTGCGTTGCATTACATTTCATCTGCATTGCACTTTCTATTGAATTATTCCAAATACGTGCCTCATTTATTATGTTATGGTGACTTACATTTTGCTAAGATTTTACTTGTGAAAAAGGAAACTTTTAAGATACATCTCGTTATCTCTTCTAGAACGAGTTAGTAATCAAAGCTTGCTGAGTACACGCGTTTTCCGTACTCACTCTATACTTGTTGTACCTTTTTGCGTGCAGGAACTGAGCCAGGTACCATTAATACTTGATTTGTTATTTATGTTCGAGGCTGTTGCGGTTAGGATTCAGGGTGAGCTGCTTTCTTTTCGGAAGTCCGAGATTCTAGAGATTCCTTATGTTTCTATTTTGCTTTCTTCCAGACAGTTGTTTTAGTTTTCACAGACTTATTTTATATTCATAGATGCTCTTGTACTGGTGTCACCAGGTCTTGGGGTAGTTTGGATTTGAACTCGTTATTTTTGCATGCATTTATAAGAGTTGGTTGTTATTTTTACATTACTTCCACATTATTTATATTGTTAAATGGTTAGTAAAGGAAAGGGGTTCGCCTACGGGGATAGTGAGTTCCTTCACGACCTAATGTGATTTTGGATCGTGACAGTAGTATTTGCCTTCAAGATTTAGAGGCATTATTTGTATGGAGTCCATTCTGAAGTGTTCACATACCACCGTAGCTTGCAGCATGTCTTCACCTAGAAAGACTTGAACTTGAGCCAACGGAGGTGGATGGAGCTACTTAAAGACTGTGACATCACCATCTTGTATCATTGGGGTAAGGCTAACATGGTGGCTGATGCACTAAGCAGGAAGACTAAAAGTATAGGTAGCTTAGCTTACCTAAACGTTGCTAGGTGACCGTTGTCCAGGGATATTCAGGCTTTGTTTAACAGCTTAATGAGATTTGAAGTTTCTGAGAGGGGTGACTTACTAGTATATGTAGAGGTGAGGTCCTCTTTTCTCCAACAAATCAAAGGTAAGCATTTTGATGATGTCAAATTGAGCAAGATTCGTGACAAGGTGTTGCGGGGTGAGGCCAAGGAGGTCATCATTAATAATGAAGGTGTCCTAAGGATCAACGGGCAAGTTTGTGTACCCCGTGTTGAGGAGTTGATTCCCACCATTTTTGCATAGGCTCACAGTTCAAGGTGTTTCATACATCCTAGTGTGACTAAAATGTACCGAGACTTGAAGCAATATTACCGGTGGGGCGGAATGAAGAAAGATATAGTGAATTTTGTGGCTAAGTGCTAAAACTGCCACCAGGTAAAATATGAGCATCAGAAGCCTGGTGGTATACTTCAGAGAATGCCCAACCCTGAATGGAAGTGGGAATGAATAGCCACAAATTTTGTGGTTGGTCTCTCCAAGACTTAGGGGATGTACGATTTGACATGGGTCATTGTTGATAGATTGGAAATATATGCACAATTTATCCCTGTGCAGGTGACTTATAATGCGGCCAAGTTAGCCAAGATATATCTTAAAGAGATCATCTGATTTCTTGGAGTGCCCATCTTCATTATTTTAGACAGCGGTACCCAGCTCACCTCTAATTTCTGGCAGAACTTGCATGAAGAGTTAGGGACAAGATTGGACCTGAGTATAGTCTTTCACCCTCAGACTCACGGGCAATCCGAGCGTACGATTCATGTGTTAGGGGATGTGCTTTTTGCATTTGTGATGGACTTTGAGGGTCATTGGGATCACTATCTGACGTTGTCATAGTTTGCTTATAACAATAATTACCACTCCAGCATAAACATGGCCCCATTTAAGGCTTTGTATAGGAGGAGGTGTAGATCTCTCATAGGTTGGTTTGATTCATGGGAAGTGAAACCTTTGGGTATGAACATGGTAAGGGACTCCATGAAAAGAGTGAAGTTCATCTAAGGAAAGCTTTTAGCGGCTCAAAGCTGGCAGAAGAAGTATGCAGACGAGAAGTTTAGAGACATCCACTTTGCAGAAAATGAGCAGGTTTTGCTCAAAGTCTAACCCATAAAGGGTGTCATGTGATTCAAAAAGTGAGGCAAGTTGAGTCTGAGGTATACTGGACCCGTTGAGATTCTTCAGAAGGTGGGAGGTTGAGAACCAAGGAGATTGTATCTGTGAAGGTCAAGTGGAAGAACCGTCTCATTGAGGAGGCCACTTGGGAGAATGAGGTAGTTATGCGGAACAAGTATCCTCACTAGTTTGCCAATTCAGGTAATCTTCATTTTCCCCTATTTTTCTTCTTGATTGTCACTCGGGGATAAAACATTGTTCAAGTATCTACTCTAATGAGCTATTATATCATTATGTTGAGTTAAGGAATAAATATCCGGTTAGAAAAGTCCCTAGGTGAGAATTGAATATCTCAGGTTAGGGTGAGCTTAGACTAAAGTATAGTGTTCTGTACCTCAGGTGTAATTCGTGTTTTGTGTATTGTTGTATGGTAGTGTGGTGTCTATAATTGGATAGCCAACTGCCATAGAAGCCCGTAGGATGTTTCGGGAGGGGAATCAGAGTCATAAAACTCCAGATATCATAGTTGTTGCGTTGGAAATAATTCAAGGTATCTATGAATTAATATATGTTGCAAAATGAGGGCCGTGTCTAGAATTTGCCTTCATCGTGATGGAAGGATACCTCATCATGATGGTCCATCGTGATGAGTAATCCTTGTTGCAATAATCTGTCATGATAAAGGAAGCGTCCACCGTGATGGAATTACGCGGCAATATACCTGGTGGTTCTATAATTTTTTGAGTTATTTCCCTCATAACTCAACTTTGTTCTAGAGCTCTCAAAATTGGTTTTTCCAAGAAAACTAAGGCAAACTCCATTGTTTGAGGTAAGTAATCTATAGAACTCATAATTTGTTGATTAACTATCTTCCATAGACCTTAGAGGGAGAATCAATGGTAGATTTCTTGCAATTAAGCCCTAGAAGTGTGAACTTGGGGAAGAACCCTATGGGTAGTTGTGTTTGTATGAGTTCTAGCACGATATTATTAGTTCTTAATATGTTTAAGGCTAGTGGGAAACCTTGGGTTCCATAAAGATGAAACCTTTAGGTTTAGAAATGGTGGAAAAGGTATGAACTTGGGTATAAACCTTGAATATTGATTCTATGTATGCAATAGGGTTTATTTATGACTTGTTAACCTTTGGGGAATGATAGAGACCTCGGGTAACAGGTAGAATGGTTGGGTTTGATTCCCAAGGCCTGAAATGAGGGGTAATTGACTGATTACTCTGATATATTTTTTATTTCTAGACCTTATACATTCCGGAGAGTTAAGAAAGGACAAGGCAGTGGTGAACTAGCTAGCAGGTATGATATATTCACTCGAGGTAGGTTATGGTTTAAATTATAAGTAAGACTCACCTTGTTGCATATCTATAGTGAAATCATATGATTTATGATTGGTGTTCGTACGTCATTGTATGATATATGGTTTCCCTGTTTTGCTTGTATGAATAGGCTAAATGAACAAGAAATGATAAGTAATTTGAAATGGCTAAGTATGAATGGTGTCTTGAACACTGAATGTCTTGTGCGGATATGGGTCTAAGAACTTAGTTATCTGGATATTATTAGAGATACATTGATATGGAGCGGATACCTCACCGATATGGTACATAGACTACCTAGGGTCCCCTACAGGTCATAGCTAGTGGGCAGCCATAAGACCCATATCATGTGTGTACACCTTTGACCTTGTTTTATATTATGGTATTGCTTTATGAATTATGAACTTGACTTAGTTGTTATTGAATTGACTTGAAATACTATTTGTTGATTTCTTATATGCTAAGTGTTGGATTCCTATTACTAGTTTTATGTTTTGTTATTCGCATGTTATATCGTTGGGTCGGTAGTGTGTCGAACTGATACTACCCTATGCTCTTATTTTATTGAGTGCAGACCGTGTTCTAGATGCTGAGACACAACCTCAGCTAAAGTAGAGCGATCGACTGCAGATCCAAGGGTGAGAACTATCTTCTAGGCTGCCATGGATCCTTCACGAGTTGTTGTCCTTCTTTTAAGCAATGGAACTCTCTGACCTTACTATTTTTAGTTTATATTAGATTCTTAGACTATGTTGGTTTAGTAGTTCTGGATGATGACTTTCATTTTCTGGAGATATGTTTAGTTGAATATTTTTCGCACATTCTTTTATTATCTTATAATCTTTGATTCATTTATGGTTTAAGTGGATTGTTTATCTATTTTCTTGAAATTGGTTAAGTCTAGAGTTGATTCTTGGGTTGCTTGGTTATCCCACCAGAGGGTTAGTGTGGGTGTCAATCATGGCCTCGTATGGGTCGTGACAACTGTATATGTAAGGTAATATGGGGGAAATGAGTGCTATGTTTAGGTACTTAGTCGATTATGTGATAACTAGTGTGATTATCTATGGATTTTGAAGCATGCGTTGACTGAATTAACATAATTATTATATTACTAGATGAGTGACGCCCGTGCTGTGCACGGGCCCAATAATTTGAATAGAATAATACTTTGTATAATTTTTTGTTACAATCTCAACCAGATAAATGATGCATAAATGAAGCTTGATAAATACTAAAGCTACATTATGCAGACTGAGACCTCTGCATTTGGCGTGTCAACTAGAGGCAACATAATCTTGTTGTTTCTTTGAGCTTGTAAGAATATTTGATAAGTAGATGATGCAACAAAGGAATAAGCCACCGGTATTAACCATAAAGAAATGATTCTGGCCTCTTTTGTTATCACTTTATTATGTCCTAACGCTTAGGATCGGCGTTGTGAAGATATAGAGTGGTAACCAAGATCTTTGGAGATAAATCCCGAGCATGTGATATTGTTTTGCACCATAGTATTGTCCACATAAAGTTTCTAATTCACTTGCTATTCCCATCTGCAGGTATGTATAAATTTCAACAAAGAAAATGACTTTTTGAGACAATAATTATTAGTTAAGTGAGTCTACAAATCATATTTGAGGTTAATTTATCGCTCAACAACCACTAATATAAATTATAATTATTGTTAAATACATTTCAATTCTTGTAAGTGAGATAGAACAGAAAAAGTACCAGAATGTCATTGCCAAATCTCATAAAATAGTTACTCCGGACGTCGAAAACTTTGTAAACATGGATGTAGTGAAATTCAGTTCTACATCACCTTCTTCCGCAGCTTGCACTTCATTCAACAAGTTCTCACTGATATCAGCTTTTATTTCTGCATAAACATCCCATTGCGGAAAATTAGTCCATAAAAATCCGATTTTTGCAGACTCAAATTGGAGTAAATTTTTAATAAAGGAAGTGAATAAATACCAATAAATTTGTTAAATACCAGTAAGTATAAAACTTTATATATTAGACATTTGAAACTTTTCAAGAATGAATCTCCATTAATCATATGAGATTTAACTTTGGCTGAAATTGACATGTAATTAGGCTACTTGTCATAGCAGCACAATGAATAAAGATTGAGAGTTGTAGCATCTTCTAATGAGGTCAAGGAAAAAGAAAACAAAATAAACACGAGACAGAAAAGAATCGGTAGATTTCTTAGAAAATTATAAGAGAAAAAGTGAAACAATTATTCTTACTAATTGTAAATGCTACAATATCATGTGCCAACACACACCAAAAAAGAAAAAAAAACAATACTTCAGGAAAGTAAGAGGCTTACAATACTGAGAGAAACTAAACTTTTACAAATCAAGATTTAAGAAGATAAATAAGAGTCAGATAAGATTGCGTACAATAGACCCTTGTGGTTTGACCCTTTCTCAAACTTCGCGCATAGCGGTAGCTTAGTACACTGGACTGTGCTTTTAGTCAAGCTATAAACAAGCAGAGGTTATAAGAAAGTTGTTTTGCATGCACAGTATCAAATATTACATTGTTGAATTGATGCAATCAAATAATTCTAATTCAGTTCAATTTTTATACACTGACACTATAAACAAACTTTTACAGTATCACATTACCTAGAAGATAGCTACAGCCAACATGTCATTTTTCTGTTTTTGATTGAAAATTAGGCTAGCATATTAAATATGAAAATTGTTTGCACAATGATACATAGTTACACTGCTCAAATCTTTGTCATGAAATAAAAATATAAAAAAAATGATATATTCTTATTGGAATAACTTTTGTGATAAATATATGATTTTTGCTATATAACTTTGTGCATTTTTTTTAACAACAAGAGGTGCACATCGATGGCTATGGAGATCTAGGCCTCAGATCGAGATTTTGTACAAAGCGAATAAAAGAGGAAGATAAAACAATACAAGTTGATTTTTAATTGGTAATTTTTATTGGGTCATTTACTAATTGCCACTAAGAGAAGTATTTTTTACTGACAAAGTTTAATTGTCAGGATAAGTTGATTCTAGAATAGGAACTAATGGCAATTATGGTATTGCCGTAAAAGCCATTTGTGCTGTAGTGTATATATTATATGACATAAGGTTGTTCATAAAAATAGTGTTAATGTGCAGTCCAATCAATGTTCACAAATTAGGAAGAATATGCTTCTTGCTCCTAACATGGCTGGATCCTCACTGTTAACACTTTATTGGTACAAATGACTGCTATTTTATTGCAAAGTGTGCTCTTATCCTATACTTGATTATACATCATCATTAAAAATATAACCCCCACCCGAATAAAATAGTAATGAATGTAAAGAAAGAAACCTGATTGATATGACATAGTATTACCTTATTGTTTGTATTTGCATAATCAATGAGCTGCTTAGCGTCTGACTCGGGAACACCTTCAGTTATAATAGCCGCAACTTTGAAGGTTGACTGTTTAAGAGCCGGCATGGAGGAAGCAGCAGCACTACAAATGAATAAGACAGTAAAGAAGAGACAAGAGCAAATCTTTTGCAGCTTCAGGTTTTCACTTCGAGAAAAAATACAATCTCCCAGCTAATGGACTATGAAAGATGCAAAGTTTATGAAAATATCAGCCGTGGGATGCGCAATACAGGCGGCTTCAATGCTGAACGAGTAAAATGTAGGATATAATCAGTGGAACCAGCAGTACAAAGGTATGTGAAGACAACATAGCTCAAATATATCTGCCAGAAATATGACAAATCTGGTGGTTGTAGAAAGTTTCAGAATTAAGACATTTTTACTAACTGAAGTAATTCAAGCTGAGAAAATGTGAAAACACATTTTTCTATATCTTTTACTAACTGAAGTAATTCAAACTGAGAAAATTTAACAACACATTTTTTTGCATGTCTGCCTACGTTGTACATCATTCTAAGTGACTAAAAATTATGAACCAATAAGTTAAATAGTTAGCACATGATACTATCACATGACCAGGAAACCCAATTGCTAAAATTGGAAGAAGCAAGGTAAATATATTTTCATACTTGACGGGACCAACAAGAAAGAAGGCCACATTGAGAAAGACTACCAACAGACACCCTTTAGAGATCCAAATGAAAAGGGTCAAAATAAAATGAAAATAAACCAATGATTGAAAAAAGGACGCACGTTGAGTGTACTGGGATTGCAATTTCCTCCTGACCAAAGAAAAATTTATGGAATCCCTCAGAATCAGGATTAATAATTCCAGCAACAGATGGTGTTTCCCTCCCTGAAAATTTGAAAAGTACATAATTAACAATAACCAACACGTTGAAAATGACAAGATTATTTTATCTCCAAAAAAAAAAAGAAAATGACAAGATTATTGTGTGCATATTTTCCGGTAAATCAATTGAGAACCATAAGCGTAGTGCGAACCACAAAGAAAATCAAAATCAAGCATGCGCTGAATAGGAAGCTGCTTGTAATTGTAGAACAAACCTTGTGTACTCTTGGAGAAAAGTTGTTCAATAGCCATTTTGCCCAAGTCAATTGAGATCTCTGCAATCAGCACCATCCATGGACAGATAATTTCTTGCATATGACACAGAGCTATTTAATTTTGAGACAGAAGGACAAAACAAATACATCAATAGATAACTATTGAGCTGACAGTGCAACATTGCATCATACAACCATTCGAATGGCAATGTGTATCCAAGTATTGATATGTGAAATGGTATATGAATTAGTTAGGGAAAATAAAAAGGTATATTATCGAAGCATCAACATTCCAAAACAAATAAGATCACAAGGAACAATAAAGGAATAAGAAAGTTGATTCTGTAGTCTTAACAAGTTAGTGTAAATCTTTCGTTCCAAAAGAGACTGCACGTTTTATGTAAATCAAGAGCAGTGTGAAGCTGCATGCATGTAAGTTTTCTCCTTTTGTTGTTTT
The DNA here is from genome assembly GCA_003996215.1 of Jaltomata sinuosa. Lineage (NCBI taxonomy): Eukaryota > Viridiplantae > Streptophyta > Magnoliopsida > Solanales > Solanaceae > Jaltomata > Jaltomata sinuosa. The sequence goes on from QJPP01001884.1 coordinate 65,264, forward strand.
CCATAGAAACAAATGCAATGAATTGAGGCCGGCCCAAGTAATGAATTATAAATCAAAAGAGAGTGAAAAAATAAGATCGACAATGAACTTACCGCCTCGGAAAAAGATTCAAATTGTCCTAAAAGGGATGATATCGATCCACCAGGTACAAATTCTAACAAAATTTTTAATATGTCTTCTTCTCTCACAATTCCAAGATATCTTTGACAACACAATATAGAAATTGAGTATTTCATTGACAAATAATTTCTCAGAGAGGAGATCAAGGATTTACTTACAACAATATGCGGATGGAAGAGACTCTTGAGAAGCTTGACTTCCTCCTCAAGCTCCCTAACGTGAGACTAACCAGGACAATCAAGAAATTAGAATAATGTATCAGACAATAGCTAAATTAGAAACTAATACATCTAAAAGATATATATATATATACAACAGTCTGTCAGATGTCGTAAGTCCTTAGATTCAATATAACAACCGTTCATCTTCACATAACTGTCATAGAAACATCTCCCTTTACACAATGTCGGTCAGTACAAGTGAAAATAATAGCTAAAAATTGAAGACCCATTCATCAATGGAAGGCATAGAAAAAGCAAAGTTAAAGGGCATATGCTCCTACTAAATGCAGGTACAAGACACAAGTCGCAGGGAACTACGATGAGAAGGCAGCTTAATTGTATTACAATGCAATTACTCTAGCAGACTTTTAACTTCATAACGAATAATTTTCAACTTGACAGAAAAAAGCAGCAAATATTGAAAGTACAACCAACGAACATCTGTATAATCAAACCGCTCAATAATCTAACAAATTAAACTTATATATTCAATGCAACTAGTAGAAGGAGTAATTATATCATTGTAAATTTTGGACAAAATAAAAAATATTTGATACCAATTCAAACTTGAACTTTCTCCTTTGAAGCACTATTTGCAGTTATCATAACCTGAAGAAAAAATATAATAAATTGGAGGCACTTTCAGGATCACTTTTCAGGAGAAAGCAAAATACATAAGAATTTCACTAACGTTCTGAATATCGGATATGGTTGTTACTTTCTTGCTTTGCCCTACTTTCACTCACCTCTTTCAAAAAGACAACTTTGATCATTCATTCTCCGATGACAAGTCTAGACAATTGAGAAGACATTATAGCAAGAGTTCTTGAGTCTCCAAACATGCAGAACAACACTAATTCTATTTGCAACTTTCAGCCCATGGTATTCCGATGACAAGTTCAGACAATCAAGAAGACATTCAAGGGATAAATTGTCAGCAGTGATATAGCATGCAGTAGTTGGTATCATGCAGACATGCTTTTCCACTCTGGAATAAGAATTGAAGAAACAATTAGAGAAATGAATAGTTGCAATTGACAACAAAACGAATATTTCTTTTCATCAAATAATAAATACTCTAAATTGTCCTTAGAAAGATATCGGAATACTGAATAAAGATAGCAGTTGCGAATGCATTTCATTATAACAGAGAGGAACAAACTCATAATAAACAGAATCAAATGGAGAAATGAAAAAACAATATTGAACGATCATATTAACATTATAGATAAAAGTACCTTATCACAGGTTGATTCAGTTGACATAGTTAAACATAGGTAATGACACAAAGTTATGGAAAGGCTTTTTGAATGATTTCATCATACACAATATTCTATGTAAGCTGGTCATCATTACTATATGAAGTAGGTGGTCAAATTAATATTTTTATACAGCTTGAATTTTTCGCTCTCGATAAAGCAACATACAATTGGTCATGAGAAAAGACTGGTTCGCACAGATAAATTCCAACATAATTCAACGTTTGTCCTTGAGCTTTATTTATTGTCATGGCAAAACATTGGCGTATTAGAATTTGTATTCTTTTAAATGGGATTGGTAACTTTTCATCATCTGAAGATAATAATGGTATTCTGAGAATAAATACATGTGTATTCTTGAAATCACCACTGACAATTTTAGCACTTATAACACGATTCTTAAAATCACAATATATTAGTCGTGTACCATTACATAAACGTTCACAAGGATTTAAATTTCTTAATAGTATAATAGGACAATTTTCTTTTAAGGTTAGTTTGTAAGGAGGTAAACCAGGAGGGTTTAGTGAATGTAAAAAATCGTCAAACTGACTTTGATCATTTGGATTAATAGTTTTATCAAGCGCAATAAATGTCTTAGCATCTTTATTTTTTTTTAGTTATAAGTCTATCATTTAATTCATCGACGAAGTCATTTTTGATTGTCAAAATAACACAGAAAGACAAAAAAGTAGAATCATTAAAAGATATATGAAAATCAGGATATACTATTTTGAATAAAATATCTAATGATTCTTTTTCAGTAGTATAAGAAACAATGAAACACCTTGGGACATTTATTTTGTCATCCATGTTTATCTTCTCTTTTCCATTTTCAATTCGCATTAGATATTCACAAAAAGAGGGATCAATTTTCGCGCATATATTTTCTAATAATCGTAGTTTTTCAAGCTGATTCCATATTTATGAGTTCAATATGCTTTTTCGAATAAAGTCTTCTTTTTTCCAACTTCGAATTACAGGTAGAGTTTGTCTAAAATCTCTTCCAAAGATAACAACTTTTCCACCAAACAACATATTTGAATCCATTATATCTTTCAAAAGAGAATCAAATGCTTCAATCATGTTCTTTTTTTCCATTGATATTTCATCCCATATAATTAATTTTGCATCACGGATTAAGGATGCCAATGAACTTTGCTTGCTGATATTACAGGAGAACTTTTCATCAATAATAATCGGAATCTTAAAACGTGAATGAGTTGTTCGCCCTTCTGGAAGGAGTGAAGCAGCCACACTCAAAGTTGTTGTTGCTAATGCTATAAATCTTTTGGATCTAACAGTTGCTAGTAATGTATAGTATAAGAATGTCTTATCATTTCCACCAGGACCATCAATAAAAAATACTCCTAATTTGTTGGTAAATACTCTTTAAAGGATTATGTCATATGCTTTTTTTGTTCCGTATTTAATTTTATGTGTAACAATAATTCTTCATTGCTCACAATAATGTTTCTTTTAAAAAACACCTCTTTCGCTTAGATTGATATTTTTGAACATGTGATAGTTTATAAAAGAAGATTGAACTCATTGATATCACGTCCCATAGAATGTAATATATCATTAATTTGATTTAGAACAGCAAGGTGGATATCTTTTGCTGTAATATTTCCCAAATTCTTAAAGTCTTCTGACATTGAATCTTCCAATTGTTCCCATAATTCCTTTGAATTATCCGGGTTACAATATACTAATATAGTAGAAATAAACATCTTAAACTATAAGACATTTAATAGCATGTAGACTCCAATATACACTCAATCAAGTTATTATCACAATGTAACAATCTTCTTTTTTTGCAGATTCTCTGAATGTTTCGCAACATATTCCATTTACTTTCAGAAGATCATTATATGATTTTGGCGCTTTTACATTCATTAGCAATAATCTCAGATAATATCTCTCCCCTTCTGTTGGATAACACATTACAACACGTCCAATAACCTTATCACGTATTCATCGAGTCCATATTTTATATCTAGATGACCATACGAAGTATTGTGGAAATTTTTTATATAACAAATTAAGCTGTTTAGCATGCTTATTTGTTTTGTTCATCAAGAAAAACTATGTTAGTGTAGTCTTTTTAAGCATAGGATTTTTGACAATGTTATCTATGCTATCAGGTTTTCTAAAAGAGACAAACTGTTGGCCGTCAAGATGTAACTGAAGGTGATAAACACTTGGAGTCATTTCACTGATAGAAAATGCAAATAAATGCCACATAGTTTCCGGTGGTGACACTCATCTAGCTGATTGATATTTTTTTATTTCATCTATTTCTATCTTTCTATTCTCTTCATGTAAGTAGAATGAAATGTTATCATATCCTTTGCAAATATATTTGTATAGATATTTGACAACTTTAATATCAGAACAAACTTCAACGTTTATATGACAATTATATTTACACAATAGATAAGGATTGTAAGAAACAACCCATGAGTTATCTAGCAATTGTTCTCTAACTTTCACAAATTTATCAGTATTTCATCTTTTGTAAATTGGATATGCATTCTTACCTTTTGTTGTATTGTCAGCAAAGCTCTTGGGGCACTTAAATTTGCACTTTCCCTTTTTCTTCATACATGAATTTGTAAGATTCAAATGACCACAAGATTAATGCATCATGTGTTTAATAACAAGCTTATATAAGTAAGGATTGACCTTAGGATCAGGCAGCTCAGCAGAAACAAATTTGTCATAAGCCTCAGGGGTTAATAATTTGTAGTCATCACTAAGTATAACCAGAAAATGAGCATGGAGAAGATCGCGCTTTGGGAATTATATTGTGTACATACAAGCTGCAACTTTTCCAAATATGTTTCTTTTTAGTATGTTTGTCTTCATTTCTTCTACCTTAGCTCTGAACACGTGACTAACTAAATCAGGCCAATTCTGAGCCTCATCGATTCAGAGCAAGTGCTTTTTTATTTCTGGCCAAGAGGGATTGCATGTCATAGTCAAAAATATATCAGGTTTTTCAAAATATTGCACTAATACAATAGCGTCCATATAGCGCCTACGCATATCTCTTGGACCACCAGTAAAACTTGGTGGAAGAAAGATCTCTTTGCCTATCTTAGAAGCTTCTTTTTAACCAAGTCTTAAGATATCAAGAATTCCTTATAATACATCAACTCGAAATAAATCTTGGTTAAAGGATGCAAAATCTAACCTCTGAGTTTTCAACTTTATAAATTCATCAACTGAGTACTGTTGAAATAGTCTCGCAGAATGTAAAATCATATTTTCCTCATGGTCTCTCATTTGAAGTTTATAACAATAGTATTCACGATAAGAAATAATATTCCTTTTTCGCTTTCCCTTTTGTAGAACCTCAACTTCCATATAAAGTAGTCCATTAATTGAGCACATATTAGATAAACTTGGAAGTTCTTCATTTTCATAGTAAGCTCTTTTTCTCTTTTTCGATTTATTCTATGGTTGTACAACCTTTTGAATAACACAATGCAATCCATTTTCACCATAAGAAAATAAAAACGGATATTGCAAAGGATCATAGCAACCGTAATAGTAATTTACTACTTGATTTTTGTTACTCTGGGTGTAAATTCGAATTTGGGGTGTAGAACTATTATTATTTTTTTCCCATTCTAGCCATAATGCTTCTACCTCTGATGCATTTGGTAGATTATATACTCGTTGATCTAAGTTTGAGCCACAATTTAATGTAATATAAAAATTGGTCAATTCTGTAACATGTATCAAAGATTTCAAAAAAAAAAAGACACGAATTTATCTTTAATATATCCATTAACTTTTGAACAACTATTTGACTAAGTATATTTGATGAAGCCATTCGATTCAACATTTCTGTCTTATCATCATAAAAATACAGTTGCAATTTTTTTAGCTGTCGAGTTGATAGAATCAAGTCATTAATTAAGTGATACAATTGCCCTTGTACTATAATGTAACAACCTGGTCCATTGTTACGGGTAATCCATTCGTGCCAAGTTTTATAATTACAAAACTCCGGGTTTGGGAGTTTGAAATTCTGGGCTAGGCTTGCCTCGACCGGATTTGGAGTGAGGTATAGTCTAGGGAAATTCAAGTAAGGATAGGGTGAGATGTCTTGATTCAAGCTAGCTTTCCATATAGCCAAGACATAAAGGAGTCCGGAGGACTTTTCAGAATCGAATTTGGGTAAGTAGAACTTCCGAAATTGAGGTTGACGTAAAGGGGTTATTTTGGATCATCGGGGGAAGCAAGTGTGTTATAAAATGGACTAATTTTGGAGAATTCCCGACATTGTGTCCGTGACAAGCGCTACGGCTCTTCCATAGAAACCTCCGCTATAGCGAAAGAAAATCCCGATATAGCCGAAGTCAAGGCAGTCAACCTCTTCCATAGCGGAAGTCGACTGCTATAGTGGAGCATGATGGGATTTAATGCAGAAACTTTCCCAAAATAGTTCAGTTTTCTGCAAGTCATTTGGGAAAAGAACTAGGGTAATTTCAGGCATTTCTTCCCCATTCTTCATCGTTTTTCTTCCCTAAGGTAATGCTTTTACACTCCGAACTCCGTATTACTTTTCCTATGCGATAAAATTACTAGGGGTGGACTTGGGGAGTAGTTTGGAATGACTTAGGGATGATAGAATTCGGGGATAAAGGGGGATTCTAGGGGTGAAAGTTCTTGGGTATTGTTAAATTTAGTGTTTATTGATCATGTGACTTAATTTCCTAATTTTATCCATAAAAATGGTAAAACTAGGTGAATAAATGGTGGGAAAGCCCGAAAAGAGGGTGGAATGATCATGGGTGGCCTGGGGTTTAGGATTTTGCATAATTCGGGTAAACTGTAGGCCATAAGGATTAATTCTTGGTTATTGTGTATTGTTTTAGATCAAGAACCGGCAAGAACTTCGAAAATTGGATCATTTCGAGGTAGGTAATGGTTTGATTTATGTATGCTTTATGTGTTTGAGTACTTATATCTAAGTATTTTTATGAGATGCATGTCTTAGGGAATGTTTAACAATGTCTAATAGTCATGTTTTATCAGTCTAGTTGAACTGTGCATTTTGCTTATTGGTTTTGCAAGTTAATTGTTCATTGTTGTGACTGTGGATTGTTTGACATTCGGTTGGCTCGGGTACCACACCTGGTATGGAATATACTAACGGTTGGCTCGGGTACCATGCCTGGTACATGATATACTAACGGTTGGGTCGGGTATCACACTTGGTACGGGATAACACTAATGGTTGGCTCGGGTACTACGCCTGGTACGAATTTACATTATTATATTAATTGCATCTTTATTAATGGTCCCATGAGTGGACCGGGCTGTGTTATTGGAATGTGATATTTGCTTATGGTCCTTGAGAGGCCGGGTTATTTTTCTATCTGATTTTTAGAGTTGGTCTTGGTGTAGACTGAATTTTGCTTGTTAACACTTAGGTGTTGATTAGAGGAGATCCCAGGGTGGGTCCGGGCTATATAGATAAGAAGATGTTGTTCGCGTTGACTTTTGTATAAAAGTTTGTTGGTATGTAGAGAGAAGTTAGGAGGAGATTTGCGGTCTAGAATTGATTAGTAACTAGATTATGTGTTTCTTGTACTTCTACTTGATTTTCGTACTACTCATTCATTGTATATTTGAAACTGGCTGATGATCCTACTAGTACACGGTGGTTGTGTACTAATACTGCACTTGCTTGTCTTTTGTGAGTATAGGAAATCTTCCGGCGATTGACACACGACCTCACTTATAGGCCTGACTGTTCGTGATATCAAGGGTGAGCTGTTCGACCAAGATGCCTTGATTTCCATCCATTTGAGTTGTAGCCCAATTGTTTTGAGCTTAGACTATTTCATTATTATCTTTGGGGTTGCATCCCTATACTCTAGCTTTGGTAGATGTTTTGGGTACAATGACTTTCATATTCTAAGGGAGATTTCTGTAGTTTTATTTCAATGAAATTACTTTTGCTTATCTGTATTGCTAGTTTATTTTATGTTGCTAGTTTTAGGCTATTAGTCTAGGCTAAGGATTGAACTCTACTGGTTTTCTCATCCGGGGGTTGGGTGGGTGCCACTAACGACGGTCTGGGTTTTGACAAAGATGATATCAGAGCCCTAGGTTCGTTGATCTCATTGTACCAAAACAAGTCTAGTAGAGTCTTACGGAATGATGCGGAGACGTCCGTACTTTTCTTCGAGAGGCTATGGGACTTTCGGAAAAACTATCTCTTCCTTCTTCCTTCATGTTATAACTTAATTCCAATTGGTATCTGGTGATACAAATTGGTATCTAACTTCATTCACTCTTCTGTCCGCAGATGGTTAATACAAGGAATAATAGAGCGAGACCACCCATCCTAGAAGCAGGCCCGACGATTCATGGTACAGGTAGGGGAAGGGGCAGAGGATGAGGAAGAACCACACCCACCAGAGGTGGGGCTCAAGCTGCTACTGAAGCGCGTGAGGCAACTCCTCCCCCACCTCAGGATCAGGTCGTCGAGGATATGGAAGTTATGGTAGAGGATAATGGGGCACAGGCGAAGGCAGAGGCTGCACTGGCTGGGGTACAGGCCTTCCTTCTATGACACCAGAAGCCTTTCAGCAGCCTTGGAACATATTGAGTGGGTTGGTTGGTGCTGGAGCCATACCTGCGGGCATTGCAAATCAGGCTTTGGACACTCAGGCAGCAGTTACTATGGCGCCTAAGATGGACGTAGCTTCAGGCACGAATGATTTCTTCCGGCCATTGCTAGGCCCAGTGATGACAGGAAATGAACACGAGATGCTGACCAAGTTTCTCAAGCTTAAACCTCCAATGTTTCAGGGTACTGATAGAGAAGATGCTTATGAGTTCATACTGGATTGCTATGAGAGGCTGCATAAGTTGGGCATTGTGCGACAGTATGGGGTTGAGTTCGTCACATTTCAGCTGCAGTGCGATGCTAAGAAGTGGTGGAGGTCTCATGTGGAATGTCGGTCATCTTTTTTACCCCCACTGACTTGGGAACAGTTCCATGCTCTATTTTTAGAAAAGTACGTACCCCGTACTTTGAGGGATTAGAAAAAGGATGAGTTCTTGAACTTGGAGCAGGGAAGCATGTCAGTATCTGCTTATAAGGCTAAGTTCCATGCTTTGTCTCGCTTTGCTACATAGTTACTGGGTTCTGAGGAGGAGCGAGTTCAGTAGTTTATGCAGGGTTTAAATACTGAGTTGCAGGTATTGCAGGTGCATATGACTTCTTTAGGGAAGGGCTTCAATGAAGTGGTCGATTATGTAAAGAAACTGTAGGGGTTAAGCAAGTGGGGCAGGCTAGGGTGTTTTCCAAGAAGTCCCAGAATGAGGGAAACTTCAGTGGTTCGTACTCCAGGGGTCAGAATCAGCAGATATACTCGGCTGGACCTATTCAGTCAGATCTGCCAGCTGCTACGGGTGGTCGTCCGGGAGCTAACCAACAGTCTTCAGTTCCTAGAAGCTAGGGAGCATCTTATTCATCTGTTAGTAGGCCTGCACTTGATCGTGGTTGTTTCCTTTGCGGTGAGCTGAGCCACTTTAAGAGGGAGTGCCTTCACAAGCAGATCGGTAATCAAGTTTAGCAGCAGCCTACGGCTGTGGTCCTGGTAGGTAGAGGTGGTCATGCTAGGGGTCGTCTAGTGGGTGGGCGAGGTAACTTTTAGGGCGGCCGGGGAGATAGAAGGAATCGTGGCGCGAGCAGGAGTGGAGCGCAGCCAGCCAGGGAGGTTGCCCGGATTGATGATCAGGCTCACTGCTATGCATTTTTGGGGACAACCAAAGCGGAGGCATCAGATGCGGTGATCACCAGGTACTATTCTTGTCTGTGATAAAATGGCTTTGGTACTATTTGACACAAATTCAACATATTCTTATGTGTCTGTGAGTTTTGCGTTGGGTCTGAACTGACATGTGATATCCTTGATTCCCCTATCCATGTTTCTACCCCAGTTGGAGAGTCTGTGGTTGTGACTCATGTTTATCGTGACTATTCTATTGTGTTTTTGGGGTTGCATACTTGGGTAGACTTGGTAATCCTGGATATGGTTGATTTTTATATTATCTTGGGCATGACCTAGTTATCCCCTCATCATGCTATGTTAAATTATAACACCAAGACTGTGGCTCTAGAGATTTTGGGTAAGGATAGGCTAAAGTGTGAAGGTGTGTACAGGCCAAAGCCAGTTAAGATCATATCATTTGTTCAGGCTAGGAAGCTAGTGGGAAGGGGGTGTCTAGCCTTCTTGGCTCATCTTTGGGATGATAGTGTGGAGTCCCTATCTATTGAGTCAGTTTCAGTTGTTTCTAAGTTTCGAGAGGTGTTTCTAGCAGATTTGCCTAGTATGCCTTTGGATAGGGATACAGACTTTTGTATTGATTTGGAGCCAGGCACTCATCCTATTTCCATTCCTTCGTATCGTATGGCTCCGGCAGAGTTAAGGGAACTTAAGACTCAGCTACAAGAACTCCTAGATAAAGGATTTATCCATCCTAGTGCTTTGCCTTGGGGTGCTCCGGTCCTATTTATTAAGAAAAAGGATGGTAGTATGCGGATGTGCATAGATTATAGACAGTTGAACAAGGTTACCACTCGGAATAAGTACTTGCTACCTCGTATTGTTGATCTGTTTGACCAGCTTCAGGGTGCATCGATGTTCTCAAAAATTGACTTGAGGTCGGGGTATCACCAGTTGAAGATTAGGCCGGAAGACATTACTAAGACTGCTTTTCGGACTCGGTATGGGCATTACGAGTTCTTAGTGATGTTGTTTGGGTTGACCAATACGTCGACAACATTCATGAGTATGATGAATGGGGTATTTAAGTCATATCTGGATTCCTTCATTATTGTGTTTATCGATGACATTTTAATCTACTCCAAGAGTAGGGAGGAGCATGCGAATCACCTTCGTATTGTGTTGGAAATATTGTGACGTCAAAAGCTTTATGCGAAGTTCTCCAAGTGTGAATTTTGGTTGACTTTAGTCACATTCTTGGGGCATGTAATGTCAGAACAGGGGTTGATGGTGGATCCCCAGAAGATTGAGGCAGTCAAGAGTTGGGCTCGTCCTAGCTCTGTGACAGAGATGAGGAGTTTTGTTGGGCTCGCGGGGTACTACCGAAGGTTTATTAAGGATTTTGCATATATTGCTACTCACCTGACAAGGCTGACACAGAAGGATGTACCATTCGTGTGGTCCGACAAGTGTGAGGAGAGCTTCCAAAATCTTAAGACACTTCTGACTACGGCTCCTATTTTGTCCTTGCCGGTTGAAGGTAAAGACTTTATTATTTACTGTGATGCTTCACATTCGTGTTTGGATGTTGTGTTGATGCATGATAGGAATGTGATTGCGTATGCCTCTAGGTAGTTGAAGGTGCATGAGAGGAACTACCCGACCCATGACTTAGAGTTGGCAGCGGTAGTCTTTGCACTCAAGATTTAGAGACACTATCTCTATGGTGTCAACTGTGAGGTGTTCACCGATCATCACAGTCTGCAGTATGTTTTCACTCAGAAGGACCTGAATTTGAGGCAGAGAAGGTGGATGGAATTGTTGAAGGATTATGATGTGACTATTCAGTACCATCCAGGTAAGGCTAATGTGGTGGCAGACACATTGAGCTGGAAGACATTTAGCATGGGTAGTTTGGCTTGTTTGGGGGTGTCCAAATGACCACTAGCAAGGGAAGTTTAGGCGTTGCAGTCCAAGTTTATACACTTGGGTATTTCTGAACGAGGTGGGCTATTGGCTAGCTTTGAGAACAAGGCTACTTTCATAGAGAAGATAAAGGCAAAGCAGTTTCAGGATCCGAAACTGAGTAAGCTCTGAGGTAAGGTAATATCTAGGGAATCTAAGGATGTCACGCTAGATTCTGGTGGAGTACTAAATTTCAGAGAGAGGATTTGTGTTCCTCGGGTTGATGATATAATTCAGAATATCTTGGCAGGACCTCACGGTCGCGGTACTCAATTCATCCAGGTGTGACTAAAATGTACAGGAACTTGAGGCAGCATTACTGGTGGCCCAGGATGAAAAGGGACATAGTGGATTTTGTGTCCAAGTGTCAGAACTGTCAGCAGGTAAAATATGAGCATCAGAGACCTGCAGTACTACTTGAGAGAATGCCAATTCCAGAGTGGAAGTGGGAGAGGATAGTCATGGAATTTTAGGTTGGTGAATGGGTATTGTTGAAGGTGTCACCAATGAAGGGAGTTATGCGGTTCGGTAAGAAGGGAAAGCTCAGCCCTCGGTTCATTAGTCTATTTGAGGTTCTTGAGATTGTGGGGCCTGTGGCTTACAAGTTAGCACTGCCGCCTAGTTTGTCGGGTGTCCATCGGTATTCCATGTATCCACGCTTAAGAGATACCATGGGGATGGCGACTACATCATCAAGTGGCATGAGGTGCTTTTTGATAAGGATCTTCATTATGAAGAGGAACCAGTTTTGATTCTTGCTCGGGATGTACAGAAATTAAGGACAAAGGTGATTAATATGGTAAGGGTTCAATAGAAGCATCGTCTGGTTGAGGAAGCCACTTGGGAAACCGAGAAGGACATGCGGGACAAGTACCCTCACTTGTTTGAGGATTCAGGTACTAGACTTCCTCCATTTATTTTTGTAATTTTGGGTTTGATTATTCGAGGATGAATCATGGGTAAATTAGTATCTGTTGTATCGATCGGGTTCGTTATTATGGGTAATCCATTCGTGCCAAGTTTTAGAGTTAGAAAACTCTGGGTTTGGGAGTTTGAAATTCTGGGTAGGCTCGCCTCGGCTAGATTTGGAGTGAGGTATAGTCTAGGGAAATCTGCAAAAAGATGGGGTGAGATGTCTTGATTCAAGCTAGCGTTCTATGTAGCCAAGACATAAAGGAGTCTGGAGAATTTTTCGGAATCGAATTTAGGTAAGTAGAACTTCCAGAATCGAGGTTGACATAAAGGGGTTGTTTTGGATCATCGGAGGAAGCAAGTGTGTTGTAAAATGGACCAATTTTGGAGAATTCCTGACATTCTGTCCGTGATGAGCACCACGGCTCCGCCATAGCAACCTCTGCTATAGCGAAAGAAAATCTCGCTATAGCAGAAGTCAAGGCAGTCAACCTCTGCCATAGCGGTTGACTCCGCTACGGCGGTATTGCCATAGCGGAAGCCGTCCGCTATAGCAGAGCACGATGGGATTTAATTCAGAAACTTCCCCAAAATAGTTCAGTTTTCTACAAGTCATTTGGGAAAAGAACTAGGGCAATTTCAGGCGTTTCTTCCCCATTCTTCATTATTTTTCTTCCCTAAGGTAAGAGTTTTACTCCCCGAACTCCATATTACTTTTCCTATGTGATAGAATTGCTAGGGGTGGACTTGGGAAGAGGTTTTGAATGACTTAGGGATGATAGAATTTGGGTATAAAGAGGGATTCTAGGGTGGAAGTTCTTGGGTATTGTTAAATTTACTGTTTATTGATCATGTGATCTTAATTTCCTAATTTTATCCATAAAAATTGTAGAACTAGGTGAATTAACAGTGGGAAAGCACGAAAAGAGGGTGGAATGATTATGGGTTTCTTGGGGTTTAGGATTTTGCGTAATCCGGGTAAACTGTAGGCCATAAAGATTAATTTTTGGTTATTGTGTATTGTTTTAGACCAAGAACCGGTAAGAACTTTAGAAAATGGGAAAGCTCCGGTTGAGTAGAGCTTGGATCATTTCGAGGTAGGTGATGGTTTGATTTCTATATGCTTTGTGTGTTTGAGTACTTATATCTAAGTATTTGTATGAGATGCATGGCTTAGGGAATGTTTAGGAATGACTAATAGTCATGTTTTATCAGTCTGGTTGAACTGTGCATTTTTCTTGTTGGTTTTACAAGTTAATTGTTCATTGTTGTGACTGTGGAGTGTTTGACATTCGGTTGGCTCGGGTACCACGCCTGGTATGGAATATACTAACGGTTGGCTTGGGTACCACGCCTGGTACATGATATACTAATGGTTCGCTCGGGTATTATGCCTGGTACGAGATAACACTAACAGTTGGCTCGGGTATTATGCCTGATATGATTTTACATTATTGTATTGATTGCATCTTTATAAGTGGTTCCATTAATGGACTGGCCCGTGTTATTAGAATAGGATATTTTCTTATGGTCTTTGAGAGGCCGGGTTATTGTTGTATTTGATTTTTAGAGTTGGTCTTGGTGTAGACCAGATTTTGCTTGTTAACACTTAGGTGTTGGTTAGACGATATCCCAGGATGGGTCCGGGCTATATAGATAAGAAGATGTTGTTCGCATTGACTTTCGTATAAAAGTTGGTTGGTATGTAGAGACAAGTTAGGAGGAGATTTGCGGTCTAGAATTGATTGGTAACTGGATTATGTGTTTCTTGTACTTCTACTTGATTTTCTTACTACTCATTCATTATATATTTGGAACTGGTTGATGATCCTACCAGTACACGGTGGTTCTGTACTGATAATTCACTTGCTTGTCTTTTGTGAGTACAGGAAATTTTTCGACGGTTGACGCACGACCTCACTTGTAGGCCTGACTGTTCGTGATATCAAGGGTGAGCTGTTCGACCAAGCTATCTTGATTTCCATCCATTTGAGTTGTAGCCTAATTTTTTTGGGCTTAGACTATTTCATTATTGTCTTTGCGGTTGCATCCCCGTACTCTAGCTTTGGTAGATGTTTTGGGTACGATGACTTTCAAATTCTAGGGAGAATTTCCGCAGTTTTATTTCAATGGAATTACTTTCTCTTATTTGAATTGCTAGTTTATTTCTTGTTGCTGGTTTTAGGCTGTTAGTCTAGGCTAAGGGTTGAACTCTACTGGTTCGCTCATCCGGGGGTTGGGTGGGTACCACGCATGACGGTCTGAGTCGTGACATCTAAATGTGTAAATACTGTGATTCCTTTTTGCTAGTGCTTCTAAGTGAAGTAAATACGAACATGTTATTGTACATTTTAAGGTAAGTATGAAAGTGCTCAGATTCTTCAGTATTTCCTAAATAGAGATTCAATAATTCGTCAGACATTTTATGTGATGTTAACTTAATCGATCCATTACTACAACACAATCCAGGCGATTCATACTCAAATATTTTTGCACCACAGTATTTACAGTTTGAGACTTTTTTAAAGCAGCTGAATTATATGGTAGCTGTTTAAAGTTCCAACTTATTCCTGTTGATGTAGAAATTGTGCCTGATAGTGGCAGTAACATATAGTATGAATGCTAGGAAGCAGTGTCACGACCCAATTACCGGAGTGTGCGGGCACCTACTCTAATTGTCACGGCCCAATTTCTCGGTCATGATGGCACCTACAACCCCCGTAGCCCAGAACCGTTAGTAATGGGATACTATCTAACAAATAAGGAAAACAGAACGAAGAGAACAGATAAAAGGGATATAAATATATACATATGCGGAAACTAAACCAAACCCCAAGACATGGTATCATAGTATAGAGCCAAACTACATACATGGAGTGCAAATAATCCAAAACTATATATACAGATGTCTCTAAATGGTAATAGAGTACATGAAGCAAAAGATAAACTAAAGCTAAGCTCCGATCGCCAAGAGCTCACCCTCTGTCTGAAGTAGTCCCCAACAGATCTCCAAGCACGAATCACAGCGATCTAACGACGATGGCCCACGCTAGGATCTGCACCCAAAGATGCAGGGGGTAGGGGTGAGCACCAAATGCGAAGCATAAGGTACCCAGTAGGTATCATAGGCCGACTGGGCACATATAAGATAAAAGTGTAGTAACAGACAGAATAGAAGCAAGCAGTCACAGAAATCAACGAAAGGTACACAGGAACTAGCCCAGAGGGAAATCAACAAAACCACATGTGAGGCCAGTAAACAAAATATACACACTATAGGCACAGGTGAAACTAATAAATAACGCACCTGGGGTCCTTGCAATAACAGTGTATACATAATAAGTTTACGAAATGGACGGTATACCGGTAACCTCAAGTGTAAGAAGAAGAGAGAAAGAGTAATGATAGGCATGCTCAGAGACATGAATCAAACTCAACTAATCATATCAATCTCAAATCCAGAAACTAACAGTCTAGCAGTAACCAATTTCATACTTAACCGTAATAGGGAACAATTCTGTAAGTAAATAGCAAAAGTCTACCTACAGTCCCCCGGCCGCCCATACAACCGAGGAACACAAACAAGTGAAAACAAACCCTCCGGCATCCCATACTACCGGAGCGTACAATCAACAAACAACAAACAAGGGTGGAGCCTCAAACAATGAATGATATGATGCATGAAGATCTCAAGTGAAATGGTATCTCTGTATGTACCTCCTCCGGTGCCGATCCGGCCCAGCAGGTAGGTTCCATGGAAGGACACTGCCCGTATACCTCTACTCCACCGTATACCCCTCCTCCGGCACACGCAGCCCGTAGCCCCTGGCCCGGATGGCAAGGTCCATGGAGGTCCCAGACCCCATACTAAAACTCAGTATCAAACATGTCGTCCGGAAGCAAGTCCGGTATCAAGATAGAGACCCAGTCTCGAATATGCAATGCCCAGACCCTGTCCAGGACTAAAGTAGTAGGAAAATATCTCAAAAACCCCTCCAAGGGTGCCCGGGCATAACCGGGTCTAAACAGTAAAAAGTCATCTCAGGTGCTCGGTCCGACCGAGGCTAAAAATCATCTCAAGTAACAAGAAAACTCAACTAGCACCCGGCCCTGCCGAGTCTAGCGTAATCGTAAAACTGATGATTTAAAACATAATTTTACTTTCTTGCCCAAGAATATTCACAAGTTAAATCAAACCATTTCCAAATTATTTCCATCAAAAACGGGCCCCCCGGGCCATGCAAGGTTTAGAAAATAGTGTCCGTAGGCCCGAAGCCCAAACCATAGTAAAACATGGATAAAACCTCTTTATATGCATGGAAATGGTATGATCACACACAATAGCTGCCCAGCAGCTCATAATCAACCTATCGACCCTGCACAGGCCCACAGCTACTCAGCAAGCATAACCAGCCTAGAAGGATAATTCTATGCCCGGGACTCGCGGACATTCCCAAAATTCCACCTTCTATGTTTCAGAGTCAACAAGGCCTCACAGGACCACAAGGGTAAATAAAATATATCGGCAAATACTACAAGCAACGGAGGAACAAAAGTAGGCGGACATGAATAAAGCGGTCAAGGTTTGTGGTACCAACCTAACAAACCAACCCAAGGATGCCCATTAATACAATTTTATCCTATATATGCGGAGTCTAGGAAAAATAAACCGTAACCTACCTATCGTCCGATGACAAGCTCGAACCTCTCCGAAAAGAAGCTCCGAAACGAAATCAAACTTGCTAGAGAATTCAAGGATTTGTATAAGAATTAATTCATGATATCAATAGAACATAAGTGGGTATGCTAATAATAGCATTCAATTTGCTGAAGTTGGGATTTATATATAGAATGAGACAAAGTCACCATTCTTTGGAATGGATAGCCACTAATTAATTGATAACTAATATTTGAGAAATGTGTCAAGTAATGACATCAATTGAAAATACTTGCTGTACACTTCCTTTCACCTCCACGTGGAGTGGAGGTGATAATGTCATCCAAATTTTTAGCCAATTACGTAAGCATTCGGGTATTGCATAAATTCGTGGTATATTAAATATAATTTTTGAATATACCATAATCATTAGAAAATTATTTCGAAGAAAACCTACTATATTATAATAATAAATTTCAACATCACTAAATTTACTATCTCCGTTAAAATATTACGGTGTATAAAAACGTTATAAAGTAAATACATATACAATTATATCGTAACAAAATATTTTTCGTAAACTTTTAAAATATTTTAAAAAAGTAATAATAATATAACCTTTTACCAAATTCCACTTTCAAATAAAATATTTTCAAATACACGTGATGTTAATAAAATTCTTAAATTTAAGTTCGCAACTCACACCGCACGATTTTGATACTCAAGAACTCTCTTGGAACCCTCCCTTATGTTTTCTCACTGTTTCAGAACTGAAACAGCGTTTTAAAACATGAAGTTGAGGCTTAAATCGAGTTTAATCCGACCCGGTTCGCGACCCGGTTCGCACCCCATTTTCTGCCAGACAGTCCGCGGTAAAACAGTCATAACTTTTTACTCCGAGATCAGTTGGACGTGAGGTTTTGTGCGTTGGAAACTAGACTCGTAGACCTTCGATTTGGTATTTCGGGTGACTTCTAACTCTTTATATATTGAGAGAAAAGCTCCGAGACATTTTACCCAAAGTTCAGAAAATTTATTAAAGGAACTTACGATAACTTTTGCCGACTTACTTGTCTTCAAAACTTATAATGCGACCAAACAAAAGGACCCGACACCGAAATACCGGTCCTGACGAGCCTTAAGTGACTTGGGGCCGCTACAAACAAACTCTAATGGTTCAAGGAAAACATATACGTGGAAATAACCGGAAGGGTCATTACATCATCCACTACTAAAAAGGACTTTCGTCCTCGAAAGTCAAGGTCAAGGGGGGTACCTGAAGGCTAAAATAGCTGCGGATACTGATCCCGCATATCTCTCTCGGTCTCCCAGGTAGCCTCCTCGATTGGACGGTGCCTCCACTGAACCTTAACAACCGGGATCTCTCGAGATCTCAATCTCCTGACATCTCTGGCCAAAATAGCTGCCGGCTCCTCAACAAAGGCTAAACCCTCACCCAACTGAACTGAATCCCACTGCAACACATGAGACTCATCTGGGACATACCGATGCAACATTGAAACATGAAATACAGGATGTATAGCTGAAAACATCGGAGGCAAGGCTAGCTGATAGGCAACGCTACCAACCCTCTGAAGAATCTCAAACGGCCCAATGTACCTGGGGCTAAGCTTGCCCCGCCTACCAAATCTCATCACGCCCTTCATGGGCGATACACGGAGAAACACCAAGTCACCGACACTAAACTCCAAGGCACGAATCCTACGATCAGCATAACTCTTCTGCCTGCTCTGAGCCGCCCGAAGTCTGTCCTGAATCACTCGGACTCGGTCTAAGGAATCTCGAAGCAAATCTGTGCTCTGTGGCCCAGCACTAAAACCATCAAACCAACCTACCGGTGATCTGCAACGCCTGCCATACAAAGCCTCAAAAGGTGCCATGCCGATACTCGAATGGAAGCTGTTATTATAAGAAAACTCTGTCAAGGGAACAAACTGATCCCATGATCCTCCAAAGTCAAGAACACAGGCCCGAAGCATGTCCTCCAGAATCTGAATGGTCCTCTCGGACTGGCCATCTGTCTGAGGGTGGAAAGCGGTACTAAGATGAACCTTTGTACCTAAATCTCGCTGAATAGCCCTCCAGAACTGAGATGTGAACTGAGTGTCGCGGTCCGAAATAATAGAAGCTGGGACCCCATGCAATCGAACAATCTCACGAAGGTAGATCTGAGCTAACCTCTCTGCACCATAAGAAGTCTGAATCGGAAAGAAATGTGCTGACTTAGTCAGCCTATCAACAATCACCCATATGGAATCAAACCCATGAGAAGTATGAGGCAAACCAACAACGAAGTCCATAGTAATCCCTTCCCACTTCCACTCAGGAATGGGAAGTCGCTGCATCAAACCACCAGGTCTCATGTGCTCGAACTTAACCTGCTGACAGTTCAAGCATCGAGATACGAAATCCGCTATATCCCACTTTATACCACTCCACCAGTAAAGCTGCCTCAAGTCTCTATACATCTTTGTTGTGCCAGGGTGAATGGAGTATCTAGTACCATGTGCCTCGTGAAATATCAACTGAATCAAATCACTAATCCTCGGAACACAAAGGCGACTATCAAACCTCAGAACCCCATCTGAATCTAGAGTAGCCCGACTGGTCTCACCCTGAAAAACCCGATCACGAAGGTCACACAACTGCTGATCCTCAAACTGACGGCTCTGAATCTGATCAATCAAAGTAGAACGAACCTCAACACTGGCGAGAACTCTGCTAGGATCCGACAAGTCAAGCCTAACCAAACGGTTAGCCAAGGACTGGATGTCTAAGGCCAACGGTCGCTCTGAAACTAAAAGAGAAGATAGGCTACCCATACTCCCTGTCTTCCGACTTAAGGCATCCGCTACCACGTTCGCCTTGCCCGGATGATACAGAATAGTGAAGTCATAGTACTTCAGTAACTCGACCCACCTCCTTTGTCTCGAGTTTAACTCTCGCTGACTCGTGATATACCGAAGACTACGGTGATCGGTGAAGATCTCACAGTGAACTCCATATAGGTAATGCCTCCAGATCTTGAGCGCGAAAACTACCGCCGCCAACTCTAAGTCATGAGTGGGGTAGTTGCGCTCGTGAACCTTCAGTTGCCTCGACGCATATGCTATTACTCGACCCTGCTGCATCAACACACAACCAAGACCAACCCCAGAAGCATCACAGTACACAGAGAAGCTCTGACCCTCAACCGGCAAAGTCAAAACTGGAGATGAAGTCAATAAGGCCTTAAGCCTCTGGAAGCTATCCTCACACTGATCCGACCACTGAAATGGGACATCCTTCCTAGTCAACATGGTCAAGGGTGCTGCTATGGAAGAAAATCCCTCAACGAACCGTTGGTAGTAACCTGCTAACCCAATAAAGCTGCGAACCTCAGTAACAGTAGTAGGTCTAGGCCACTCACAAACTGCTGAAATCTTTCTCGGATCAACCCTAATCCCATCCTTAGACACCACGTGCCCTAGGAATGCAACTGACTCAAGCCAAAACTCGCACTTTGAGAACTTGGCATAAAGCCGATGATCTCTCAAAACCTGGAGTATAACCCTCAAGTGCTGCTCATGCTCATCTCTACTACGCGACTATACCAAGATGTCGTCTATGAAAACTATCACAAATGAGTCCAAATACGGGCCAAAAACCCTGTGCATCAAGTTCATAAAGGCTGCGGGGGTATTAGTCAACCCAAAAGACATAACCAGGAACTCATAATGGCCATAACGTGTCCTGAATGCTGTCTTAGGGATGTCCTCTGCCCTAATCCTCAACTGATTTTAGCCAGACCTCAAATCAATCTTCGAAAACATGACTGAACCCTGAAGCTAGTCAAACAAATCATCAATCCTCGGCATCGGATACCTATTCTTCACTGTCACCCTATTCAGCTGCCGATAATCAATACACATGCGCATCGACCCATCCTTCTTCTTCACGAAGAGAACAAGAGCACCCCACGGTGACACACTAGGTCTAATTAACCCTTAGCTAACAGTCCTGGAGCTGGCTTCCTTAAGCTCCCTCAACTCGCAGGAGCCATACGGTCAAGGGAATAAGAAATGGGCCTGGGTGGCTCCGGCTCTAACTCAATAGAAAATCAATATGCTCTCTCAGGTGGACAGGCCATGGCAGGTCGGTAGGAACAATCGAGAAGTCCTAACCTACGGAACAGCTCAGGAGAAATAGGGTCAGCACTAACATCTCGGACAATATGGCCTAGATTAAGCTAAACACGCCAACGGAAGTCAACTTCCTGCTCGAAGACAAGAAGATGATCCCAGATTGGTGCATGGCTAACAGAACCCTGCCACACAACCGAGGATACAGCGGGCACAACTATGGTAATGGTCTTGGAATAACAATCCAAAACCACACGGTGAGGGGATAACCAGTCCATGCCCAGTATCACATCAAAATCTAGCATATCAAGAATCATCAAGTCTCCCCAAGTCTCTGAATCACCAATAGATAACACACAGGATCTCACAATCCGATCCACTACTAAAGAATCTCCTACTGGGGTCGAAACAGAAACAGGAACAGATAATGGCTCACTAGCCAACCCCAAACAAGGCACAAAGTAGGAAGATACATATGAACAAGTGGATCCAGGATCAAATAAAGCCATAGCAGACTGATGGCACACAAAAATCGTACCTGTAATCACAGCATCTGAGGCCTCTGCCTCTGGTCTCCTAGGGACCGCGTAAAACTGACGACGACCTCCACCTGCCCGACCGCCATCCCTACCACCTGCTCTGCCACGTGGCGCACTACCTCTACTCTGACGACCACCCCCTCTAGCCGGGGGCTGAACTACCCGTAAAGGCTCGGCCAACTGAACTGTACCCTGCTGAGGGCAATCTCTAGCAAAGTGACCAATCGCACCACAAGTAAAATAAGCCCCTGACGGCCTGCTCAGTCGGGATGAACCAGCAGATCCCGTATGACCACCGCGACCTGATGCCCCAGAAACTATACCCCTCGAAGACTGGCCGCCATAGCCCTGATGGCTGCTCTGACCCTGCTCGAACTGGGTACTACCAAAAGTCTGAAGGGAAGCCTGAACTGGTCGGCTGGACTGACCCTGGTATTGCTGTGGCTGAAAACTTCGGCTCCACTAGCCAGGACCTCTACCACCATGTCTGGAACCACTATAGACACCCTGATGCCGAGGCCTCTTATCTCTGGACCCCTGATCATGTCGCTGTAAGTCCTCCATAGTGCGGGCATAGTCCACAATAGCCTGGAATGACCGACCACTGGCAATCAATATCTCAGCTGGCTGCCTAATCTCTGGCCTCAAACCCCATACAAATCTGCGAATCCTATCTGCCTCGGTAAGGATGATCATAGCTCCGAATGGTGCTAGCTGATGAAAACGGGTCTCATACTCCGAGATAGTCGTAGACCCCTGTACAAGGTGAGTGAACTGCTCCCTGCGACGCACGATCACTCTGTGGTAGGAACTTGGCCATAAAGGCCTCATAAAACTCAGACCAGGTCAAAGGAGGTGACGATGGTGGTCTACAAGCAACCTAGGCCCTCCACCATAACTTCGCTGGGCCCTCCAACTGATAAGTAGTATAACCAACCCCGTGAGTCTCTAACAAACCCAAATGATGCAACATCTCCTCACAGGTAGTAATAAAGTCATGTGGATCCTGTCCAGAAGTACCCGCAAATCTCGGAGGTGCTAACCTCAAAAACCTACCCAATGCCTTCTGCTCTGACTCTGTCATAGCTGGGCGAGAAGCAAGAGGCTGTGCAACAGATGGGACCGGAATGACCTCCGCATGGGGATCCATAGTAGCCGGCTGCGCTCCTGAGCTCTGTGCACCCAGGGCTTCCCCCTGAGCGGATGTCTGCGCTACCTCGGAAGGCCGCTCTCCAATCACAACCAAAAGCTGTAATAGTAATCCCCGAATATCTGGAGACTGAGCTGCGGCTGGAGTGGCACATAAGTGGGCACTGGAGCTGGTACTCGAGCTGGCGCTGGAGCTGGTGGTACCTGGGCTGCCCCCTGAACCACATGCTGCTCGGGCTCTATCTCCACGCTAGCAGCTCTAGCAGGTGCCACTGTTCGAGGGCGTCCTCGACCCCTAGCTGGAGTGGGAGGCTCATCTTCGCGTGATGCCGCTGATCTCGTACGAACTATCTGCGGAAGAATGAAGTAGAACAAATGAGATTTCCAGAAACTTCAAGGGTTCAACGCACGACACAGAAGCAATGGAAGAGTCGAATTTCCTAAAATGCCACTGTAGCCTCCCAAAGATTGAGTACGGACGTCTCCGCCCCGATTCGCAGGACTCTACTCGACATTGGCTCCTATACCGATGACACCGGTGAACCTAAAGCTCTGATACCAAGTTGTCACGACCCAATTTCTCGGTCATGATGGCACCTACAACCCCCGGTAGGTGAACTAACCCCCGTAGCCCAGAACAGTTAGTAATGGGCTACTATCTAGCAAATAAGGGAACAAGACGAATAAAATAGATAACAGGGATATAAATATATACATATGCTGAAACTAAACCAAACCCAAGACCTGGTATCATAGTACAGAGCCAAAACTACATACATGGAGTGAAAACTATCCAAAAGAATATATACAGATGTATCTGAATGGTAATAGAGTACATAAAGCAAAAGATAAACTAAAGCTAAGCTCCGATCGCTAAGAGCTCACCCTCAGCCTGAAGTAGTCCTCAACAGATCTCCAAGCACGAATCGCAGCGACCTAACGGCGATGGCCCACGCTAGGATCTGCACCCAAAGATGCAGGGGGTAGGGGTGAGCACCAAATGCGAAGCATAAGGTACCCAGTAGGTATCATAGGCCGACTGGGCACATATAAGATACAAGCGCAGTAATAGACAGAATAGAAGCAAGTAGTCACAGAAATCAACGAAAGGTACACAGGAACTAGCCCAGAGGGAAATCAACAGAACACATGATGAGGCTAGCCAAGCAGAAATATACACACAAAGCCACAGGTGAAAGTAGATAATAACACCTGGGGTCTTGCAATAATAGTGGTATATAAAATAAGTTTACGAAATGGACGGTTACCGGGTAACCTCAAGTTAGAAGAAGAGAGGAAAGCAGTAATACATAGGCATGCTCAGAGACTATGAATCCAACTCAACTAATCATACCAATCTCATGCTTACCATAATAGAGAACAATTCTGTACAGTAAAAAGCAAAAGTCTACCTACAGCCCCCCGGCCGCCCATACAACCGAGGAACACAAACAAGTGAAAAAAAAACCTCCGGCATCCCATACTACCGGAGCGTACAATCAACAAACAACAAACAAGGGTGGAGCCTCAAACAATGAATGATATGATGCATGAAGATCTCAAGTGAAATGGTATCTCTGTATGTACCTCCTCCGGCGCCGGTCCGGCCCAGCAGGTAGGTTCCATGGAAGGACACTGCCCGTATACCTCTACTCCACCGTATACCCCTCCACCGGCACACGCAGCCCGTAGCCCCTGGCCCGGATAGCAAGGTCCATGGAGGTCCCAGACCCCATACTCAAACTCAGTATCAGAACATGTATCAAGATAGAGACCGAGTCTCGATATCAAGATAGAGACCCAGTCTCGAATATGCATGCCCAGACCCTGTCCAGGACTAAAAATAGTAGGAAAATACCTCAAAAACCCCTCCAAGGGTGCCCGGGCGTAGCCGGGTCTAAACAATAAAAAGTCATCTCAGGTGCTCGGTCCAACCGAGGCTAAAAATCATCTCACGTAACAAGAAAACTCAACTAGCACCCCGGCCCTGCCGAGGCGATAATCATAAAACTGATGATTTTAAACATAATTTTACTTTCTTGCCCAAAAAACCTCCACAAGTGAAATCAACCATTTCCAAATCATTTCCATTAAAAACGGGCCCTCCGGGCCATGCAAGGTTTAGAAAACAGTGCCAGTAGGCCCGAAGCCAAAACCACAGTAAAACAGGGATAAAACCTCTTTATATGCATGGAAATAGTATGATCACACACAATAGCTGCCCCGCAGCTCACAATCAACCTATCGACCCTGCACAGGCCCACAGCTACTCAGCAAGCATAACCAGCCTAGAAGGATAATTCTATGCCCGGGACTCGCGGGCATTCCCAAAATCCCACCTTCTATGTTCCAGAGTCAACAAGGCCTCACAGGACCACAAGGGTAAATAAAATATAACGGCAAATACTACAAACAACGGAAGAACAAAAGTAGGCGGACATGAATAAAGCGGTCGAGGTCTGTGGTGCCAACCTAATAATCCAACCCAAGGATGCCCATTAATACAATTTTATTTTATATATACGGAGTCTAGGGAAAATAAACCGTAACCTACCTGTCGTCCGACGACAAGCTGCTGGAACAACGATGTCCAAGCTCGAACCACTCCGAGAAAATCCAAAACTAAATCGGAATCGGATTCGGATTTGGGATGGAATAACTTGACATAGATAATTGATTTACTTTTCAGTAATTGAATAATTAACAAAAGTTTTCCTCTCAAAATGCTCCTCACGTAATATGTACATATGTACAGTACAAAAGCTAACTTATCTATGCTATATAATGTTAAAGTGTCAATTTTCAAAATGACAAAAGCATAGAGATACTTATAGAACGAGCATAATTTAATTTCTACCAACTCCTTAATAACATGCTGCCTAACTTCTAAATGCTTCCACCATTCACTTTGGTGTTTGCTGGCCACTCCCTCCACCTACACGTGGAGTGGAGGTGGCACTTACAAAGCAACAAAATAATATTCTTATCCCGTTATTTATATATTCGGGTATTGCATAAATTCGTGGTAAAATAAATATAATATTTTAAATATACCATAATTGATAGAAAATCATTTCCAATAAAACCTACTGTATTATAATAATAAATTTTAACATAACTAAATTTTACTATCTCCGTTAAAATATTACGGAGTATAAAAACCTTATAAAATAAATACGTATACACTTATATCGTATCAAAGATATTTTTCATAAACCTTTAAAATATTTTGAAAAGGCAATAATAATATAATTTTTACCAAATTCAACTTTTAAATAACGTATTTTCAAATACGCACGATTTTGATGCTCAAAAATTATCTCGGGATCCTCTCTTATTTTTTATAGCTGTTTCAGAACTGAAATGGCGTCTTAAAACGTGAAGTCGAGGCTTAAATCGAGTTTAACCCGACCCGGTTCGCGACCCGGTTTGCAACCCGTTTTCTGCCAGACAGTCCGCGGTAAAACAGTCATAACTCTTTACTCCGAGATCATTTGGATGTGAGGTTTTGTGCGTTGGAAACTAGACTCGTAGACCTTCGATTTGGTATTTCGGGGGACTTCTAACTCTTTATATATTGGGAGAAAAGCTCCGAGACATTTGACCCAAGGTTCAGAAAATTTGTTAAAGGTATTACGATATCTTTTGTCGATTTGCTTGACTTCAAAACTTAAACGTGGGAATGACCGGAAGGGTCATTACAATTTCACACCATCTATTGAGCACCAAAGAAGACTAAACCCACCTATGTAAGAGGTGGTCAAAAAGGAAATTATAAAATGGTTGGACGCAGGGGTATTATTTCCAATATCCAACAACACATGGCTGTCCAATGCATACCCAAGAAATGAGAAATCACTGTTGTGCCTAATGAAAAAGATGAAATAATAGCTCTCTGACCGGTGATCGGATGGTGGGTTTGTATGGATTATAGGAAGCTAAATTCGTGGATAGAGAAGGACCATTTCCCTCTCTCATTTATGGACCAAATGCTTGATCGATTAGCGGGACGAGGATATTATTGTTTCCTTGATGAATACTCGGGCTATAACCAGATCTCAATTTTTCCAGAAGACCAAGAAAAGAAAATATTTACTTGTCCATATGGAACCTTTTCTTTCAAGAGAATGACATTTGAACTTTGCAATGCTCCGGCTACCTTTTAATGGTGTATGATATCAATCTTCTCGGATATGGTAGAAGACACAAAATTTTCATGGATGACATCTCCATGGTGGGAGATGCATTTGAATATTGGTTATCTCATTTGAAAGACGTACTTAAGCGATGTGAAGAAACTAACTTGGTTCTAAATTAGGAAATATATCACTTTATGGTAAAAGAAGACATTGTTTTTTTTCACAAAATATCCGAGTAAGGGATTGAAGTAGACCAAGCAAAAATTGAGGTCATCTCTAAGCTACCTCCTTCGAAAACGGTAAAAGGGGTGAGAAGCTTCTTGGGTCACGCTAGATTTTATAGAAGATTCATTAAAGATTTCTCAAAAGTGGCCCACCCTTTGTGCAGATACTAGAGAAGGATTCTAAGTTCGATTTTGATTATAGTTGTATGAAGGTATTTCTTAGATTGAAGGAGAAGCTAACCTCAGCCCTTATCATTATAGCGACTGACTGGTTAAAACCTTTTGAGCTGATATGTGATGCTAGTGGGGTAGCCTTAGGGGAAATGCTTGGTCAAAGAAGGGAAAAGCTCTTTCATCCAGTTTACTATGCTAGTAAAACCTTGAACGCAGCCCAAACAAACTATACAGTGATTGAACAAGAATTGTTTGCAGTTGTGCTCATATTTGAGAAGTTTTGGGCATACTCGTTAGGAACCAAAGTAGTGTGGTACACACGAATCATGTCGCAATTAGATATTTGATAGATAAGAAGGATGCTAAGCCAAAGCTCATCCAATAAGTGTTGTTGTCGCGAGAATTTGACTTCGAGGTGAAAAACCAAAGAGGATGTGAAAACCAAGTGGCGGACCATATATCTAGATTGGAAGAGGAAGGAAGACCTGTCACGACCCGATTTCTCAGTCATGATGGCACCTATGACCTCCCAGTAGGTGAACCAATCTCCGTATCCCAGAACGGTTAGTAATGGACTACCATCTAACAGTTTAGTAAAAGAACGATATAAATAAGCAGAAGCAAGGGAAATAAGCTGAAGAAATTAGATACAGGAATATATATATATATGCGGAAGCTAAACCAAAACCCCAAGACCTGGTATCATATTAAAGATCCAGAACTACATATAAAGAGTACAAAAGATCCAAAACAGTATATACAGATGTCTCCGAGTAGTAATAGAGTACATGATATGAAAGATAACTAAAAGCCAAGCTCCGATCGCCAAGAGCTCACCCTCAGTCTGAAATATCTTAAAAATAGCTCCTCGCACGAGTCTCCAATGAGCTAACGATGATGGCCCACACTAGGATCTGCACCAGAAGATGCAGAGTGTAGTATGAGCACTAAATGCGAAGCAAAAGGTACCCAGTAGGTATCATAGGCCGACTGGGCACATATAAGATAAAGGAGCAGTAATAAGCAGAATAGAAAACAATTAGTAATAGAAGGCAACGAATAAGTACACGGAAGCTAGCACACAAGGAATACAAGCAGGAACAATACAAATAGCTAGCTAACAGAATACACATCAAAGGCAAAAGAAAGAAACACGTACCAGGAATCCTCGCAACAACAAGTAGATAAAGAAGTGCTTAGAAAGAAGGTGGTATACCGGTAACCACAATGAATAGAGAAGGAGAGAAAGAGAGCATTAAACATGCTCGAATACAAGGAATGATAACCCAACTAAGCATGCAATCTCAAATCAAGAATTCAACAAATGGAAGCCCAAGTTTAACCTTAATAATATCCAAAGTCATAAGAACTAAAATAGATAAAAATAGTAATAATAAGTCTACCTACAGTCCCAAGGGTGCCCATACACCCAAGGAACACAAACAAGTGAAGAAAAACCCTCTGGCATCCCATACTACCGGAGCGTACAATCAACAAACAGCAAACAAAGGTGGTACCTCACACAAATGAATGATATGATATGCCATGCTAAGCCAAGAGTGATAGTAATACCATATGTTACCCGCTTACAGTGTCCTATAAGGCCCAGAAGACAGTATCCATGGAAGGTCACACCCGTATACCTCTATTACGCCATATACCCCACCTCCGGCACTCACAGTATGTAACCCCTGGTCTAGAATGGAAAGGTCCATGAAAGCCCCTGACCAACATACTAGATTCCCCACAAATCTCGAAAATCCCCAAGTAAAGCTTCCTGGAGAGTATCTAGGTCTAAATCAGTAAGTCCAAGAGTCCTAATGCATGGCTCCGCTGAGTCTAGCATCACCCCAGAAGTTGTAGTAAAACAAGTCTAGCGCTTGACCCCGCCGAGTCTAGTATAAGTGGAAATAGTGATAAAATATCCTATAAATCCCTCTTACCCCAAAAACATCCATTAACACGGTACCAAACTCCTTTTCTATCCTTTTTACCGAAAACGAGCCCCATAAGCCATGCAAGGTTTAGAAATTCAGCAATAATAGGCCCGAAGCCAAAACTATAGTAAAAATAATGAAGAAAATACCTTTATATGCATGATAATGTCATGCTCAATCATAATCAATAGCCCAACGGCTCACTATCAACCTATCACCCCTGCATAGTCTCCAATCATTCTACAACACAGATAGCCAGCTCTATAACAATAATAACGATGTATGAGACTTACGTACATTCCCAATTTCCCACCATCTATATTCCAGAGTTGATATAAGGCCTCACAGGACCACAATGGTGATAATATCATCTATAGCAAATACTACAACCATTGGAGGAAGAAAAGGAATCGGACATGAATAAAGCGGTCAAGGTTTGTGGTACCAACTAGTAAACCCAACCCAAGGGTGCACATTAATATAATTTTATCCTATATATGCGAAGTCTAAAGAGTTTAGACCGTAACTTACCTGTCGTCCGATGATAAGCTGTTGGGACAATGATATCCAAGCCCGAATCTCTTTGAGAAGCTCTGAAAGATAATCAAACTATCAAAATCATAAATAATACATCAAAATGAGATTAATGATACCCATATTTCTATACTTATAGCTAGGTCAAATTTCGGGTCACCAGTGGGCCCGTGGGCCTTGCAATCTGAGGCCAGAATGAAAGAGTACAAAATGATCACGACAAACATAAGAGTGCATGCCCAGAAATTGAGAGAAATTGGGCAAGAATTTCGAGCTCAAACAGTCCACCAAGACAAGACATCAAAGAGGGAACTTAGAAACCAAAAATCAGGAATTTGAGCAAGGGAAGCTTACCACAACGAGAGAACCACGCCAAGGAAATGGAATTGAGGAATCCACGGAGCATGCAACCCCCAAGGGAACAGATTCTTCAAGAAAACCAAGTTTTAGAATCCCAACAATGGAGGAAGACAATCTACTTGGGGAAGGAAAGGAACTTACCAATTTGAAATTGGAAAACGATCACAAAGCACTTACAATCTTCCTCCAATAAATTTTCAAGCAAAAGGTGGCTGGAATGAATCTAGAGACTGGTTTTAATGGTGGAAACGAGTGGAAAAAGAGAGAAGAAGGTTTGGAATTTAGAGTGAGGGCCTTATATAGGTTTCCAGCGGTTGCCGCAAATGCGGACAAACCATTGGAAATGCAGAAGCCGCAAATGTGGTGGATCGCCCCAAATGCGAAAACCCACAGCATGTAGGACCTCTGTAAATGCGGAGAGATGTCCATAAATGCGGTGCTGCAAATACAGCATCCCACCGCAAATGCGGCCAAACGTCCCTAATTGCAGACCCAACATGTTCAGCAACTCAACCAAAAACCAGCAAAGTTAAAAGTGCTCGAATGGACCCTTGGGATTCATCCGGGGTCCCACAAACACAAATGAACTATGCTACTCAACTAAAAATGGCATTGCAAACTTAATGGAATAGATGAAAATTACATCAAAAGTGGATAGCACAAAAAGTGGCACCCCCGCCTAAGAAACAATCTTAGCCAAACCTTTTAAAACGGAACACCAAGGCCTAAAACAAGTTCGAAAGCCTCGGGACTCGAACCAAAAGTCCCTCTATCCCAAAGTTGACATTCTGGAGCTAACAGTGCTATCAAAATTTCCATCCAAGACCACCTTTTCCGAATGTTAACCAAAGTCAAACTTTCAAGTTCAACTAGGCTAAAACACAAAAACCAAGACAAAACAGAACCGAAAGATCCCAGAACCCGACTAAGGGTTTACCTAGACCAAAATCCACGCTCCGGAGCTAACGGGACTATCAAAATTTGATTCCGAGCATGTTTACTAAGAATGTTGACTAAAGTCAATGATATTCTAATATAGGCTCTAAAACAGGCAAACAGCCAAAATAACCAAATGAACGACAAGGGCACTGAACCACCAATCTTAGCAAGTAGTAAATGACTTGGGGTGGCTACATGAAATCTCTAACTATACAAAGAAGGTGCAAACACGAAGATGACCGAAAGGGTCTGTAAAACCCCAAAATTCTAAGCTAATACCTGAACCTTTTCCATGAGTGTAATAATCTTTTTCCTAGTGTTGTGAGTGCTTTGGATGTGAATCATATTCATAAGAAAATCCTATCATCAAGTTAAGTCGCAAGCATCTCACCAAAGTAAGTTTTCATGTAAGTTTAAACTAGGGTCAACTTAAATCGATCATTCCTCCAAAAATATAAAGGGTTAGGTGTCCTAGTACCCACAAAATTAAAGGTTTCTGAGTCTTCTTTCCAACGCCACTCCTCGCGTATTAATCCGAGTCTGGAGTAAAAATTTATGGGCAGTTTACGGCAGTGTTGTCCCGTGATGACGGGTCTGTACTTTGAACGACGGGTCCGTACCTTGAACGACGGGTCCGTACTTTGAACCATGATTGCTGAACTGAACACTGAAATTTCATTGTTAAAACCACTGGTTGTTTGACGGCCCGTAGATCAAAACCATGGTCCGTAGATTGACCCGTGATTTGTCAAAAATCAGTTTTTCTTCCCCAAATTCCACGAGTGAGTCTACGACCCATCATTCATTCTACGAGTCCGTCCTGTTGACCCGTAGAAATGAATCTGCAGCATGATGTTTCCAGCCTGGGCTCTACGTTTCCAAAGAACAATCTGTCATTCAGACCACGACCCGTAGATGGAGTCGTGGTCACTGTGTTGACTGTCTTTTTCAGAATTTTCCTAATTATTTCCCAAGGGTATTTTGGTCAAGTTCCACCCTTTTAACTACTATGTGGAGTCATTTTGACTATTTCTAGTAGGGTTTTCACCCATATTATCCTAAGTCTCTCCTAAGTTCCTCCTTCTTCTCCCAAAAAGGAAGATTTCTCTCCAAAGTTTCTCTCAAGCTCAAGTCTCCTAGCTTCAAGTTCAAGCCTCCTAGTTCTTTTCCATTGAAGTGGGTAATCTTCCCCCAAGCTATGTGGGTAATCAACAATGGGTTCCTTTCACCCTTGTGCCCAAAACCCTTAACGCAAATTTTGATTTCATGATTTTCAAATTAGGGTTCTTATCCAATTCTTATTGGTTTTTCTAAATATGATCTTCTCATGATTTGATTATGAAATTACTATTAAAATTACATGATTTCACATAGGTTTTTACATGTTAACTCTTATTTCATGAATTGAAGCTTAGCCATGGAAATTTCTACATGCATGAGGTTGATTTAAGTAAATTGGATTTTGATAAGCATGTTCCTTATAGATTTTCAAGCATGTGCATGCCTAGTTCCTATGATTCAATGAAAGTATATGTTTTATGAAAATTGAACTAGAGCCATGCAAATTTTACAAGACATGAAGTATGCAAGTCTTTCCATGTTATGAAGTATGATGAAAGATAAGTCACCCGATGTTCCATCAATGATCATGAATCGATTTCAAAATCCTAATTCATGAGTAGTATGACTATCCTGAGTATGGAAATGTTATGAACAAGTATGAACAATTTTGGCATTTGATATGTCATATTTATGTGAGCTCATGTCATGTATATATATGTTTTGGGAGTAGTATTTAGCACCGAGTTGGATCGGGTGAGAGTACCCTTAGTCCCAGAACTACGTGCCACCATAGGTTGCCCTTTTGAGGCTTATGATGACAGGATCCTGGTATGAAATGGTTCTAACCTTGTCCGGTTAGGACAACTCTTTCAGTGTGGGTGCAAGATACTGAACTCCATATAGCTCAGCATGGTTTAATGTCGGTTAAGAGAAACTCCCACATGTTTATTTTCAAGCTATGAAGTTATATGATTCTATACTATAAAACTTAAGCTTTATTTCATGTTTTATGTTTTATACCTTGATATTTATTTATGGTCCTTATTTAAGTAACAAGTTCATTCTTAAGCATGTTTTTTAAACTATTTTATCATGATTCATGCTTCACTCTCATACTTAGTACATTCTATAGTACTAACGCATATTGCACTGCATCCTTTGATGATGCAGATTCAAGTATCCCTTCAAAGCTTTGTGGCTAGATTTCCCATCCACTGACGTCCAGCTTTGGTGAGTTCTCATAGTGTGAGGACTAGTTATGTTTTTTTCCTTATGTTAGCTTTAGTTCTATACTCCGAGTTAGCTAGGATCTTGTCCTAGAAACTCTTTATGTTATGACTAGAGGCTTTCAGATATAGTTTGTATTCGAATTCCCTTTTTTGATATTGTATGTTACGGGGCCCTTAGACCCTTTATTGATGTTTTCTTGATGGGATTTCTATATTATACTTCCGCTTATCTTTTGTTATGCTTGAGAATGTTATGACCAAGGGTTAGCTTGGGATTCTTGTGGTCCCATGTCCCGTGTTACTTTTAGGGGATAACCTCAGGCGTAACAAACTTGGTATCAGAGGCTCATGTTCAAGAGTCCTAAGATGTCTGAAAGTCGCATCGAGCAGAATCTCTTTCATGGGTGTGAAGTGCGCCACACTTATTAGGGAGAGGCTATGAGATGTTTTAGAAAAAACTTCACTTTTTCATATTCACTATCGTGTGATAGAGTTTGACTCTACTTACCCTTCTAATCTATTCCTTACGCATTCCAGATAATGTCTCCGCAAAGAAACCCCACGAGTAATGCTAATCCAACCACTCCAGATCATGAGGTTACGAATGCAAAATTTTGTGAAGCTATCTGTATGTTAGCTCATGCCATGACAGCTCAGTTGAATGAGAAAGAGAAACTAAAGAAGAGGAAGAACAAGAAGACCAGAACACGGAACCAATCATCTTCTCATCAGAGGTCATCCATAACAACCCCATCTTCAGTTAGCACACCTACCCTCGACTCTCAGTCTTGTCACCATAGGGCTCTGAAGACCTTGAGGTACCTTCGTTGTAATAGTTGTGGTAAGTTTCATTTGGGTGAGTGCCTTGCAGGCAAGGAAGTGTGTTTTAGGTGTGGTTAGTTAGGCCATAGGATAAGGAATTTCCCCTCATCTAAGTGGAGCAACTGTGATGTTCAGCTCCAAAACCAATTCCTTTCATTGCCTAGCCAGTCGGATAAGAGTATTCCTCCAGGAGTTGAATCAGGTACGTCACTAGATTTTCTTCCTTTATGCATCCATAGTCCCCGGACCCCCTATTTTTGTTTGGTTGTGAGTTGTCTTGACCTATAACTAAGGGGGGGATAAGATGGTTGAGGCCTAGACTTTTAAGAGAAGGAAAGTCTTCGACTATAGAAGGAAGTGGGTAGTCGTGCTAGATTTGGGAGTAGGGTATGTCCTATTAGGGTAAAATAATCATAGTTCCTTTGAGAGTTTGGTGAGAGGTCCATAGACTCAGAAGGGTAGCATGAACCTAAGGGGGAGATAGTGGAATGTAGAATTGGCCAGATTTTGGGGGCTCAGGTAGCGATGCTTGTGAGTGTTAGAACAAAGTCAAGAGGGGAGGCAAAAGCTTATTTCCATCCTAGCATCCTAAGTATACCTCTGCCATTATGATCCCTTTTTCATACCTTGTGTGTTAGCGCCATGGTCCTATTTCAGATTCACGCTCATGTTCAGATTCTAAAATTGCAAGTGATTGCTTCAGAGAATGACTCTACTCTTATCCTGCGATTCTATAAATCCCATATTTATACCCTGAGGGTGGTTACCTATGTAAACTCATGTCTCTCAGTACGTTCAGTCCTATTTACTCAGTTCATTCCTTAGATATGCCTTAATGGAAAATCAAATCAGGTTACGTCATATATATGCTCAGACCTGATTCTTCAAATAGTTCGCGCTTATGATTTCCTTGATCTAAAGACCTTTTACCTTTGCCTTTGATGACGAGGGGTGGTGATCCCCACTATTTATGCCTTACGTGCCCAGTATATGAAATACTCATGCCTACTGCACTCAACTCTCCAAGCCTCACCTTGAGTGCCTATATCACGCTAAGTGTAAGTCTAGATCAATCTGTATTCCTTCATTCGTGACACTCCTGCTCTTTTCTATCA
The DNA here is from genome assembly GCA_003996215.1 of Jaltomata sinuosa. Classification (NCBI taxonomy): domain Eukaryota; kingdom Viridiplantae; phylum Streptophyta; class Magnoliopsida; order Solanales; family Solanaceae; genus Jaltomata; species Jaltomata sinuosa. The sequence continues at coordinate 100,523 of QJPP01001884.1, forward strand.
ATGATACTGGTTTATGTTGTTATAAGTGTTAGGGGAGAAGACCTTGTAGTAGCCTAGATGGAAGGTAGGATATTCCTTTTCCTTGATAGTGTACTTGTTCCACCTTGACTTTTAGGTGTGGGTGAATTGTGAGGCAAGGATTATTCGTGCGAAATAGTTAGATAAGGAATTTTAGGATGTCCCTCTATAGAAGTTCTTGAATCTGCGAATCCTAGTTATGATAAGGAAGAGGAGAGAAGTCTTAAATAGGGTAAGCTACGAAACCATAAGGTGACCATAGTTATAAGCTTGAATATCATGATGGGATTCATGTGGATACTTGTTTTGTGCAACTAGTGACCCTTTGATTAGGAGCTCAAGGTTAGTTGGTCGTTGTGATAAGAAGAAATACTATTCTTAGGAGATAACTCTAGGTGAAAGAGGTCTAGTCGAGATAGGTTTTTAACATGGGGAATTGGGTAGTTAGACTCAGACCTTAGTACATTTATGTGCAATGTTGAGGTTGTTAGTTGCGATTGGTAGGGGTGGTATTTAGAAGAGAATGGTTTTCCCGTATATCTACTTCTCTCAGTTTGGTGTTCCTTTTGGTTAACTGCGATCTCTAAAGTATGTTCGTTCCTTATGAGTTTTAGTTGAGTTCCTACTCTCATCCCAGAACAGTTATCATGTTGGATATCCAGTTCCTATCATGTTGGTTGTTCTTACATTTTCAGCATGCATACGTGTCTCATGAAACCAGCTCAGTTTTTATTTCAATCGAAAGTCGGTTACCACGATAGTACTTCATCTTTCACAACTCAATTGAAGGAGCTACTTGGGAAGAAAAATCATCCATGAAGGCCAAGTACCCTCACCTTTTTTTCCTTCCGATCTGGTTTCAGATTGAGGTTGTAGTTCCATCCTTAGTATGTCCCTACGATTCTATTCCAACAGTTTCTCTCATGATCCTAGCATGTATTCATATTTTTAAAGTTGATTCAGCCATATTTTAAGTTGAAAAGTTCAGTTTCATGTTGATTCTTCGGTTTTCATGTTTCATTTTAGGTTGGGCTATTTTCTCTCTGGAGTTCCCTTGCTTAGTCTTCATTCGAGGACGAATGATCCCAAGGGGGAGATATTGTAACACCCTAAAATCCTAAGCTAATACCCGAACCTTTTCCATGAGTGTAACAATCTTTTTCCTAGTGTGGTGAGTGCTTTGGATGTGAATCATGTTCATAAGAAACTCCTATCATCAAGTTAAGTCGCAAGCACCTCGCCAAAGTAAGTTTTCATGTAAGTCTAAACTAAGGTCAACTTCAATCGATCATTCCTCCCAAAATATAAAGAGTTAGGTGGCCTCGTACTCACCAAATTAAAGGATTTTGAGTCTTCTTTCCAACGCCACTGACCGCACATTAATTTGAGTCTGGAGTAAAAGGTTATGGGCAGTTTGCTGTAGTGCTTTCAGTGACGATGGGTCCTTACTTTGAACGACGAGTCCGTACTATGAACGACGGGTCCGTACCTTGAATGACGGGTCCGTACTTTGAACCGTGATTGCTGAACTGAACACTAAAATTTTATTATTAAAACCAATGGTTGGTTGATGACCCGTAGATCAAAACCACGGTCCGTAGATTGACCCGTGGTTTGTCAAAAATCAGTTTTGCTTCCCAAAATTCCACGAGTGAGTCTACGACCCATCATTCATTCTACGGGTCCTTCCTTTTGACCCGTAGAAATGAATCTGCAGCATGATGTTTCCAGCCTGGGCTCTACATTTCCAAAGAACAATTTGTCATTTAGACCACGACCCGTAGATGGAGTCGTGGTCACTGTGTTGACTGTCTTTTTCAGAATTTTCCTAATTATTTCCCAGGGGTATTTTGGTCAAGTTCCACCCTTTTAACTACTATGTGGAGTCATTTTGACTATTTCTAGTAGGGTTTTCACCCATATTATCCTAAGTCTCTCCTAAGTTCCTCCTTCTTCTCCCAAAAAGGAAGATTTCTCTCCAAAGTTTCTCTCAAGCTCAAGTCTCCTAGCTTCAAGTTCAAGCCTCCAAGTTCTTTTCCATTGAAGTGGGTAATCTTCCCCCAAGCTATGTGGGTAATCAACAATGGGTTCCTTTCACCCTTGTGCCCAAAACCCTTAACGCAAATTTTGATTTCAAGATTTTCAAATTAGGGTTCTTATCCAATTCTTATGGGTTTTTCTAAATATGATCTTCTCATGATTTGATTATGAAATTACTATTAAAATTACATGATTTCACATGGGTTTTTATATGTTAACTCTTATTTCATGAATTGAAGCTTAGCCATGGAAATTTCTACATGCATGAGGTTGATTTAAGTAAATTGGATTTTGATAAGCATGTTCCTTATAGATTTTCAAGCATGTGCATGCCTAGTTCCTATGATTCAATGAAAGTATATGTTTTATGAAAATTGAACTAGAGCCATGCAAATTTTATAAGACATGAAGTATGCAAGTCTTTCCATGTTATGAAGTACGATGAAAGATAAGTCACCCGATGTTCCATCAATGATCATGAATCAATTTCAAAATCCTAATTCATGAGTAGTATGACTATCCGGAGTATGGAAATGTTATGAACAAGTATGAACAATTTTGGCATTTGATATGTCATATGTATGTGAGCTCATGTCATGTATATATATGTCTTGGGAGTAGTATTTAGTACCGAGTTAGATTGGGTGAGAGTACCCTTATTCCCAGAACTACGTGCCATCGTAGGTTGCCCTTTTGAGGCTTATGATGACAGGATCCTGGTATGAAATGGTTCTAACCTTGGCCGGTTAGGACAACTCTTTCAGTGTGGGTTCAAGACACTGAACTCTGTGTATCTCAGCATGGTTTAATGTCGGTTAAGAGAAACTCCCACATGTTTATTTTCAAGCTATGAAGTTATATGATTCTATACTATGAAACTTAAGGTTTATTTCATGTTTTATGTTTTATACCTTGATATTTATTTATGGTCCTTCTTTAAGTAACAAGTTCATTCTTAAGCATGTTTTAAACTATTTTATCATGATTCATGAATCGCTCCCATACTTAGTACATTCCATAGTACTAACGCATATTGTGCTGCATCCTTTGATGATGCAGATTCAGGTATCCCTTCACATCTTCGGGGCTAGAGTTCCCTGCCACTCACGTCCAGCTTTGGTGAGTCCTCATAGTGCGAGGACTAGTTATGGTTTTTTTCCTTATGTTAGCTTTACTTATATACTCCGAGTTAGCTAGGGTCTTTTCCTAGCAACTCTTTATATTATGATTAGAGGCTTTTAGACATAGTTTGTATTCGAATTCCCTTTTTGGATATTGTATGTTACGGGGCCCTTAGACCCTTTATTGATTTTTCCTTGATGGGATTTCCATATTATGCTTTCGCTCATCTTTTGTTATGCTTGAGAATGCTATGACCAAGGATTAGCTTGGGATTCTTTTGGTCCCAAGTCCCGTGTTACATCTAAGGAGTAACCTCGGGGCATGACAGGGTCATCACAACATCACTCCTAAAAAGACTTTCATCCTCGAAAGTCAAGAAGATGGGTACCTGAAGGCTCAAACAACTGCAGATACTGAGCACGATAATCCCACTAAAGTTTCACAACTGGAATCTCCCTAGATCTCAATCTCCTGATATCTCTGGCTAGAACAACTATCGGCTCCTCAACAAAGGATAAACTCTCATCTAACTGAACTGAATCCCAATGCACCACACGAGACTAATCTAGAATATACCGGCGCAATATCAAAACATGAAAAACTGGATGTATAGCTAAAAATATTGGAGGCAAGGCTAACTGATAGGCAACACTACCAACCCTCTGGATAATCTAAAACAGCCCAATATTTCTGGGGCTGAGCTTACCCCGTCGACCAAATCTCATCATGCCCTTCATGGGCGATACTCGAAGGAATACCAAGTCACCAACACTGAACTCCAAGGCATGAAGTCTACGATCAGCGTAGCTCTTCTGCCTACTATGAGTTGCTATAAGTCTATCCTGAATCACACGGACTCGGTCTAAGCAATCTCGAAGCAAATTTGTACTCAACAGTCTAGACTCTAACAAATCAAACCAACCAATCGGTGATCTGCAATGCCTACTATACAAAGCCTCGAAAGGTGCCATAACAATGCTCGAATGAAAACTATTATTGTAAGCAAACTCGACCAACGGCATAAACTGATCCCAAGAACCTCCAAAGTCAAGAACACAAGCCCGAAGTATGTCCTCCAAGACCTGAATAGTCCTCTCGGACTGACCATCTGTTTGAGGGTGGAAATCAGTACTAAGTTGAACGTCTGTACCCAAATCTCGCTAAATAGCCCTCTAAAACTGAGATGTGAACGGAGTGTCGCGGTCTGAAATGATGGAAGCTAGGACCCCGTGCAACTAAACAACCTCACAAAGGTAGATCTGAGCTAACCTCTCTACACCGTAAGAAGTCTGAACCGGTAAGAAGTGTGTTGACTTAGTCAACCTATCAACAATCACCCATATGGAATCAAACCAATGAGAAGTACGAGGCAAACCAACAACAAAGTCCATAGTAATCCCTTCCCACTTCCACTCAGGAATGAGAAGTCACTGCATCAAAACACCAGGTCTCATGTGCTCGAACTTAACCTGCTGACAGTTCAAGCACCGATATATGAACTCTGTTACATCCCACTTTATACTGCTCCACCAGTAAAGATGTCTCAAATCCCTATACATCTTCGCTATGCCAGGATAAATGGAGTACCTAGAACACTGCACCTCATGAAGTATCAACTGAATCAAATCTCCAACCCTCGCAACATAAAGATGACTGTTGAACCTCAAAATACCATTAGAATCCATAGTAGTCCGGCTGGCCTCACCCCAAACTACCTGATCACGAAGGTCACACAAACTTTGATCCTTAAACTGTCGGCTCTAAATCTGATTAACTAGAGTTGAACGAACTTCAATACTGGCAAGAACTCTTCTATGATCCGACAAGTCAAGCCTAACCAAACAGTTAGCCAAGGACTGGATGTCTAAGGCCAATGGTTGCTCAGAAACTGAAAGTGAAGCTAGGATGCCCATACTCACCGCCTTCCGACTCAAGGCATCCGCTACCACATTTGCCTTTCCCGGATGATTTAGAATGGTGAAATCATAGTCCTTCAGTAACTCTATCTATCTCCTCTGCCTCGAGTTTAGCTTTTTTTGACTCGTAATGTACTGAAGACTATGATGGTCGATGAATATCTCACAATGAACTCTATATAAGTAGTGCCTCCAGATCTTGAGCGCGAAGACTATCGCTGCCAACTCTAAGTCATAAGTGGGTAGTTATGCTCGTGAACCCTCAGTTGCCTCGATACATATGCTATCACTCGACTCTGCTACATCAATACACAACCAAGACCAACCCCAAAAGTATCACAATAAATGAAGAAACTCTGACCTTCAACCGGTAAAGTCAAAACTCGAGCTGAAGTCAATAAGGCCTTAAGCCTCTGAAAACTATCCTCGCACTGATCCGACCACTGAAATGGAACATCCTTCCTAGTCAGCATAGTCAAGGGTGGTGCTATGGAAGAAAATCCCTGAACAAACCGCCTGTAGTAACCTGCTAACCCAACAAAGCTGCGAACTTCGGTAGTGGTAGTAGGTCTAGGCCAATCATGAATCACCAAAATTTTACCCGTATCAACTCTAATACCATCCTTAGACACCACGTGTCCTAGGAATGAAACTGACTCAAGCCAAAACTCACACTTTAAAACTTGGCATAAAGCCGATGATCTCTCAAAGTCTGAATTACAGTCCTCAAGTACTTCTCATGCTCATCTCTACTCCGGGAGTATACCATAATGTCATCTATGAAGACTATCATGAACGAGACCAAATACAGGCTAAGCACCCTATGCATCAAGTCCATGAAGGCTGTGGGGCCATTAGTCAACCCAAAAGACATCACCAGGAACTCATAATGGCCATAACGTGTCTTGAATGTTGTCTTAGGGATGTCCTCCGCCCTAATCCTTAACTGGTGGTAGACTAACCTTAAGTCAATCTTCGAAAACATTGCTGAACCATGAAGCTGATCAAACAAGCCATCAATCCTCGCCATCAGATACCTATTCTTCATTGTCACCTTATTCAGCTGCTGATAATCAATACACATCCGCATAGACCTATCTTTCTTCTTAACAAATAGAAAAGGAGCACCCCAAGGAGACACACTCAGTCTAATGAACCCCTTAGCTAACAAATCCTGCAGCTGCTCCTTAAGCTCTCTCCACTCAGCAGGGGCCATATGGTAGGGAGAAATAGAAATGGGCCTGGTGCCCGGCTCTAACTCACTAGCAAAATTGATATCTCTCTCAGGTGGAAGGCCTAGCAGGTCGGTAGGTAACACATCTAGGAAGTCTCTAACCACAGGAATAGACTCAGGAGACGAAGGGTCAGCACTAATGTCTCAGACATAGTCTAGATAAGCTAAGCACCCACGAGAAATCAACTTCCTAGCTCGAAGATAAGAGATGATCCCAGACGGTGCACGGCTGACAGAACTCTGCCACACAATTGGGGATACACTGGTATGGCTATGGTAACAGTCTTGTCATAGCAATCCAAAACCGCATGGTGAGGGGATAACCAATCCATACCTAGTATCACATTAAAATCTAACATATCAAGTATCATCAAATCACCTCAAGTCTCCAAATCACCAACATATATCATACAAGATCTCAAAATATGATCCACTATTAAAGAATCTCCTACTGGGGTCAAAACAAATACAGGCAGAGATAACAACTCACTAGCCAACCCGAAACAAGGCATAAAATATGTAGATACATACAAATAAGTGAATCCAGGATAAAATAAATAATAAGCTAGTCGAGAGCATACAGAAATAGTACCTGTGATCACATCATCCAAAGCCTCTGCCTTTGGTCTCTCACGGATTGCATAGAACTGAAGGCGACCACCACCTGATCGATCGCCATCCCTACCACCTGTCCTGCCTCGTGGGGCACCACCTCTACCCTGACCATCAACTGAGCGAATAAGATAAGCCGACGGACTGAGCTGAACTATACCCCGCTGGGGGCAACCTCTAGCAAAATGACCACTAACTCCGTACTCATAGCAGGTTTTACCCCGTTAGGGGCAATCTCTAGCAAAATGATCACTGAATCCATACTCATAGCAAGGCCCTAATGCCCCACCCTACCAAGACAAACCCACTGAACCTGTGTGGCCACCTCATCTTGATGCCGCAGAAGTAGTACCTCTCGAAGACTAACCACTGTGACCATCCTGACTGCTCTGACCCTGCTCAAACTAAGAACTAAAAGGCTAAAGTAAAGCCTGAACCAGTCGACTAGACTAACCCAGGTGCTGCTGCGGCTAATAACCTTGGACCCACTGGCTGGAACCCCTACCACCGGAACTAGATCCACTATAGCTACCCTGATGTCGAGGCCTCTTATCTTTGTCCCCGGTGTCATGATGATATGAATCCTCTTTAGTACAGGCATAGTCTGCAATAGCCTGGAATGACTGATCACTAGCAACCAATATCTCTGTTGGCTCTCTAAACTCCCTTCATAGCCCCTAAACAAACCTACGGACTCTGTCATACTGAGTAGGCATAATCATGGCCCTAAATGGAGCAAGCTGATAGAAACGGGTCTCATACTCCGAGATGGTCATGGAATCTTAAGTAAGTCTAGTGAACTCCTCTCTCCGATGCTCTCTGTCTCTATAAGGTAAGAAATTGGCCATAAAGGCCTTATAAAACTCGGACCAAGTCAATGGAGGTGATGATGATGGTCTGCAAGCAATCTAGACCATCCACCATAACTTCGCTGGGGCCTCCAACTGATATGTAGTATAGCCAACCCCATGAGTCTCCAACAAACCCAAAGGATGCAACATCTCCTCACAAGTAGAAATAAAGTCATATGGGTCCTACCCAGAAGTACCAGCAAACCTCAGTGGTGAAAATCTCAGGAATCTACCCAATTCCTTCTTCTCCATCTCTGTCACAATTGGGTAAGGAGTAAGAGGTTGTGTAACTGATGGGACCAGAATAACCTCGGCATAGAGGAGCCGCAGTAACAGGCTATGCTCCTGAACTCAGTGCACCTAGGGGTTCCCCCTGAGCAGATATCTATGCTACCTCAAAAGGCTGCTCTCCAATCATACCCAACAACTATAATAGTAAACCCCGAATATCTGAAGACTGAGCTGGGGCTGAAGCTGGAACTATGGCTAGTTGTACCTGCGCTGCCCTCTGGTTCTCATGCTGCTCGGCAGAAAACTCTTGCTCATAATCATACTCGAGCTCTCTCTCAACTCTAGCAACTCTAGTAGGTGTCGCTGCTCGGGGATGTCCTCTACCCCTACCTCTATGACCTCTCTGGCCTCTAGCTGGAGTCAAAGGCTCATCTTTGTCTGACGCCGACGATCTCATATGAGCAATTTGCAGAAGAATGAATGAGAACAAGTGAGATTTCAAGAAACTCCCAAGGATTACACACAATACAAAAGCAAATAAGAGAGTCATATTTCCTAAGATGTCACTATAGCCTCCCGAAGATTGAGTACAGATGTCTCTTCCCCGATCCGCAGGACTCTACTAGACATTGGCTCTTATATCGATGATACTGGTGAACCTAGGGCTCTAATACCAAGCTGTCACAACCCGATTTCTCAGTCATGATGGCACCTACGACCCCCCAGTAGGCGAACCAATCCCCGTAGCCCTGAATGGGTAGTAATGGACTACCCTCTAACAGTTTAGGGAAGAACGATATAAATAAGCGAAAGCAAGGGAAATAAGCTGAAGAAAGTAGATACAAGAATTATATATACATATGTGAAGCAAAAGGTACCTAGTAGGTATCATAGGCCGACTGGGCACATATAAGATAAAAGAGAAGTAATAAGCAGAATATAAAACAATTAGTCACAGAAGGGAACGATTAAGTACACGGAAGCTAGCACAGAAGGAATACAAGCAGGAACAATACATATGTCTAGCTAAAAGAATACACATCATAGGTGAAAGAAAGAAACATGTACCCAGGATCCTTGCAACAACAAGTAAATAAATAAGAGTTTAGAAAGCAGGCGGTATACCGGTAACCTTAATGAATAGAGAAGGAGAGGAAGAGAATAGTAAACATGCTCGAATACAAGGAACGATAACCCAACTGAGCATGCAATCTCAAGTCAAGAATTCAACAACTGGAAGCCCAATTTTAACCTTAATAATATCCAAAGTCATAAGAACCACAATAGAGCATAATAGTAACAATAAGTCTACCTACAGTACCACTTGTGCCCATACACCCAAGGAACACAAACATGTGAAGAAAAACCCTCTGGCATCCCATACTACCGGAGCGTACAATCAACAAACAGCAAACAAAGGTGGTACCTCACACAAATAAATGATATGATATGTCATGCTAAGACAAGAGTGATAGTAGTACCGTATGTTACCTGCTTCCGGCGTCCTATAAGGCCTAGAAGATAGGATCCATAGAAGGTCACACCCATATACCTCTACTACATTGTATACCCTCCCTTCAGAACTCGCAGCACATAGCCCCTAGTCTGGAACGGCAAGGTCCATGAAGGCCCCCGACCAACATACTAGATTCCCCAAGAATATTGAAAATCCCCAAGTAAAGCTGCTTGGAGAGTATCCAGGTCTAAATTTGTAAGTCCAATAGTCCTAGCACATGGCCCAGCCAAGTCTAGCATCACCCTAGAAGTTTTAGTAAAACAAGTCTAGCGCTCAACCCCGCCAAGTCTAGTATAAGTGTAAATAGTGATAAAACATCCTATAATCCCCCCTTACCCCAAGAAGATCCATTAAGAAGGTAACAAACCCTTTTTCAATCTTTTTTACTAAAAATGGGCCTCACTGACCATGCAAGCTTTAGAAATTCAACAATAGTAGGCCCGAAGCCAAAACCATAGAAAAAATCATGAAGAAAATCCACTTATATACATGACAATGGCATGCTCAATCACAATCAATAGCCCAACGGCTCACCATCAACCTATCGGCCTTGCACAGGCTCTAACCATTCTACAGCATAGATAGTCAGCTCTATAACAATATTAATGATGTTAAGGACTCATGAACATTCATAATTTCCCACCATCTATTTTCCAGAGTCGATATAAGGCCTCACAGGACCACAGGGGTGATAATATCATCTATAGCAAATACTACAACCATTGGAGGAATAAAATGAATCGGACATGAATAAAGCGGTCAAGGTCTGTGGTACCAACTAGTAAACCCAACCCAAGGTTACCCTTAATATAATTTTATCCTATATATGCAAAGTCTAAAGAGTTTAGACCGTAGTCGTCTGATGACAAGTTGCTGGGATAATGATATTTAAGCTCGAATCTTTCCGAGAAGCTCCAAATGATAATCAAACTATCAAAAATATAAATAATACATCAAAATGAGACTAATGATACCCATATTGATATACTTAAAGATGAGTCAAATTTTGGGTCACTGGGGGCCCATGGGCCCCATAACTCAAGGCTAGAATGAAATAGCACGAAATGATCACGATGATTATACGAGCGCATGCCCAGAAATTTAGAGCAATTGGGCAAGGAATTCGAGCTCAAGCAGTCCACCAAGACATGACATCAAAGAGGGAACTTAGAAACAAAAAATTGAGAATTTGAGCAAGGGAAGCTTACCGCAATGAGAGAACTACGCCAAGTAATTGTAATCAAGGAATCCACAGAGCATGCAACCCCCAAGGGAATAGATTCTTCAGGGAAACCAATTTTTAGAATCCCAACAATGGAGGAAGACAATCAACTTGGGGAAGGAAGCGAACTTACCAATTTGAAACCGTAAAACGATCACAAAGCAGCACGTACAATCTTCCTCCAATAGATTGTCAAGCAAAAGATGACTAGAATTAAGCTAGGGACTGGTTTTAACGGTGGAAATGAGTAGAAGAAGAGAGAAGAAGGTTTGGAATTTAAAGTGAGGGCTTTATATAGGCTGTTAGCAGTTGCCGCAAATGCGGACAAACCACCATAAATGCGGTGGATCACCGTAAATGCGGAAACCCGCAGGACCTCCACAAATATGGCATCCCACCACAAATGCAGTGACCATAAATGTGGTCAAATGTCCACAATTATGGACCCAACAGGTTCAGCAACTCAGTTAAAAACCAACAAAGTTGAAAGTGCTCGAATGGACCCTCGAGATTCATCTGAGGTCCCACTGACACAAACGAACTATGCTACTCAACTAAAAATGGCATTCCGGACTTCGTGGATCTGAAAAAAATTCCATCAAAGTTTGACAGCATAAAAAGTGGGGCCCACACACAAGAAACAACTTTAGCCAAACTCTCTAAAATGGAACACCAAGGCCTAAAATGAGTCCGAAAGCCTCGGGACCCAAACCAAAGGTCCCTCTAGCCCAAAGTCGACATTCTAGAGCTAAAAGCGCTGTCAAAATTTCCCTCTGAGACCGTCTTCTCCGAATGTAGACCAAAGTCAAACTTTCAAGTTTAACTAGGCTAAAACACAAAAAACAAGACAAAACAGAACCAAAAGCTCCCAAAACCCAACCAAGGGTTCACCCAGACCAAAATCTATGCTCTAGAGCTAATAAAACTGTCGAAATTTGATTCCGAGCACGTTTACCAAGAATGTTGACTAAAGTCAATGATATTCTAAGTTTAGGCTCTAAAATAGGCAAACGGCCAAAACGACCAAATAAATGGCCAGGGCACCAAACCACCGGTCCCAGCAAGTCATAAATAACTTGGGGCTGCTACAAGAAAGCTCTAACAATATAAAGAAAGCACAAACACGAAGATGGTCGAAAGGTTCATCAAAAGACCTATGGGGGAACTTGAAATAAATGGTGCCTTCCCTGGCAAACACATCTTAGTTGCATCTCATGATCTTATACCTTGGTTCAATGACTTTGCAAACTACTTAGAAAGTGATGTAATGCCAGAAGGTTTGACCTTCCATCAGAGGAAAATGTTTCTACATTACGTCTGAAAGTTCTATTGGAATAAGCCCTATCTCTTCTGAATATATGTTGATGCCATGATTTGACCTTGTATCCCCGAGGTGGAAATGATGCCTATTTTGAAGGCATGCCACTCTTCTCCAATTGGGGGTCACAATTGTGGCATGCAGACAGCCTCGAAAGTTTTACAAAGTGGATTCTATTGGCCAACCCTCCATTAAGATGCACATGATTTAGTATAGCATTGTGACCAATTCCAATGTGAGGGCGGTGTTTCTTGTCACCACGAACTGCTATTGACCCTAATTTTGGAAGTTGAATTGTTCGATGCTTGGAGAATAGATTTCATAGGGCCCTTTGTAGGCTCTTATGAAAACACCTATATCCTTATTGTTGTTGACTATGTGTCAAAATGGGTAGAATAAGTAGCATTACGCAACAAAAAAGGGAAGAGTGTCATGACATTTTTAAAGAAGCATATCTTTGCATGAGTTAGCACTCCCATAGCTATCAGTAGTGATGGGGGATCCCACTTTTGTAACCGATTGTTTAGTACTTTGCTTGAGAAGTATGGTGTTAAGCATAAGGTTGTCACTCCCTGCCATCTGTAAACAAGTGATCCAGTTGAAGTGTCTAATTGGGAAATCAGATCCATTCAATCAAAAATGGTGAATACCAATAGAATGGATTGGGCAAAAAATTTGATGACACATTGTGGGCTTATAGAACCGCTTATAGAATGCCATTGGCATGTCTCCATACCAATTGGTGTTCAATGAAGCTTTCCATCTTCCCATGGAGTTGGAAAACAAGGCTATGTAGGCATTAAAAAGGCTGAACTTAAATTGGGAGAAGGCTGCTCATGCTTGAGTTGAAGATCTCAATGAAATTGATGAATTCCGGATATGGGCCTATGAGAATGCTTCTCTCTATAAAGCTTGAATAAAGCACCTCCATGATCAACAGATACTAAAGCAAGAATTTTCTCTAGGAGATTGGGTTCTTCTCTTCAACTTTATGCTTTGCCTCTTTCGAGGAAAGCTGAAATCCAAGTGGTCTGGCCCTTTCAAAGTATCATAAGCCTTTGCAAATGGAGCAATTGAACTCAAAATGAACAATGGACCAAATTTAAGGTGAATGGTGAGAGAATAAAGTAATACTGGGGTGTTCCAGAAGAGGTCACTTGCATAGAAGTTACTTACCTCGATGAACCATGGCTATAAGGTATCCCTGTCAAGCCATGAAGTTAAACTAAGCACTTCTTCGGAGGCAACCTAAATGTTTATCATATTTTTTGCATTTTCCTTCTTCATGTTTTGTTGTTTCTGTTGATTGTTAGTAGGGTGTGATTTAGTTATTATTGGAATGCTTAAAAGATGAGAATTCCATATGTAAGTCATAGGTGAAATGCACATGGAGATCTAAGGCACGCAAGTGAAATGACCCCACTAACCAGAACCTCCACCCATATCTGTGGCTACATGCGAACTCACTTGTGTTTCACAGATGAGGTTTTGCGCCACACTCTCTACAACACAATCAAGAGACAGATCATTGGCACTTTAGTTCAAATTTATGGTTATCCTGTGACCTATCATGTGAAAATCATGCTTCAACTCACACAATGCATATCATATTGCAAGTGGGCAGTAGAGTATTGGCACATCGATGGAAATTCAAGGCTCACCTGCGTCGTATCCTGTGAATCGCATGCTAAGACTTGTGACTCGCAAGCTCATTCTAGATAGGAAGCAGATCACTGGCATTTTGTCTATAAAAGAAGGCAATATACAATGCAGGAGGTGAAACATATCCCCTAATCTGTGCCATGTTGGTCAATCATAATCGAGAGGCAGATCACTGATACCTTTGAGCATTTTTACTGTAATTTGCACCCCCAGCCCGTGTTTCTCCCTTTGACAACATATGATTTGAACATTGTCTCACATTTTACATCTAATCCTTGGCTCTTTCATAATATATGTGCATTGAGGGCAATGCTCTATTTTAGTTGGGGGTGTAATTAGTATTTAGGCCATTGGAAAGCATGTTTAAATCGATAATTTGCCTTATACTTTATATTATGCTTTATATTGCACCCTTGTTGGGTTTGATGCTTTTAATTTTTGTGAATGTGAGTTGCCATATTTCTAGGTTAGTCCTACACGCTTAATTAGTTCACCACCCATGCTTTGCAAACTCTCTTAGTGCCTACGCCAGGCCTCGTTCTCCATTGATCAATGAGCGCATAACGTAAACATCGCATTTGTAAATAGTAGTTAATTTGGAATAATCTACGAGGGTTTTATTTATACCATGGTTCTTTCCCAAGGAGCAAATATTTTCTTTTATTTATTTTTGTGTCAAACCGGGTTGGCATTTCCCTATGATAGATCGAGAGACAACTTTCTTAAAGGAAAATTCCAAGTTTTAATATTTAGATCGAGTCCATACTTTTGTTTATCTCGAATGGGCCCACCAAAACTTTCTTGGCAATGAATTTGTGAATTGAAGAAAAGAGGAAAAAACGATTTTTGCTAAAGCATTCTCTTGTTATGATTTGCACACTCTCCATTTGGATTGATTGATTCACAAACAAGTGTGAGGAACTCAGAATAGCTTGTCAAAAGTCATTTATCCCATTGATTTTGAGACTAATTGCAAGCTTCTTGTGTTGTGATGCCTTGTGTGGTAACGCTTACTTAGTTCTTGTGCATGCATGTTGTCTAGAACTTGCTCCGAATGTGATTCAAGGTCAAATCCTTGATGTTGCTTAGCTTGGAAGATGATCTTAGTCCCTCTTTGGACAAGTCACTTTATCCAAAAGTTCCTTTCCTCAACATTAAATTAGTTAACCCCTTTTGAGCCTTAACTGTTCCTTGGCACCCATCTTATACACCCTAACCTTTTTTGAATCCTCGATAATGGCACTCACTCCTCCCTAATGGCTAGAAATAAAAGTGTAGGTTAAAAGCCTAAGTTTGAGGGGGATATGAATGATATAAAGGATTGTAATGTAGGCAAAAGCCTAAGTTTGGGGATGCATATATTGTTTATTATAGAAGGAGGAATTGAGCTCAAAATGTGAGATAGCACCCAATTATGAACATAAGAACTCATTGATCTAATGAAGGAAAGAAAATATTGGATGGTGCTATCTCATGAACAAAAGAAAAAGGTGTTTGGAATAACTTTGTGTAGGAGATAAATTGGGGTTGTGAGAGGGAGAGATAAGGTGAAATGAATCAAAGATGTGAGGGTGTGCACTTGATTGTTCATGATAGCGTTAGGGTGTTTTAGTCACTTGAGACTAAATGCAGTCCTCACCTTAACCCTAGCCTATATCTTTACTCGCATGTTCTTGTTGATTTCGAGCTTAGCAACTCTACATTAGTGGCGAATTACATGAATGTAAAGCCCATGGTTTAATTTATGTGTACTCGAACTTCATTGAGAGAGTGAGAGTCATTTTGTTCTCTTATAATCTCAATATTGTAAATTGCATGATCCTGAGTGGAATTTTCTCTTGTGGTGAGTGACATTATATGCTTGAAGTAGGTAATTTCAATCAGAAGGAATGAATGAGATAAGTTGTGTGGCGAATCTTGAGGCAAACCTTGAGGGTAATGCTAATGACTTGAGAAGCTTAATGATCTTGTTTTGAATAACAAATCCCCTAATTTTGAAAGAGAATTGAAGTTTTTTCATAAAAGTTTTAAAATATGTATTTGCCTTGAGATTATGGTGATACCAATCGAGATGAGGACCCTTTGTTTAGAATCTTTTGTTTATTATATTCTTTAGTCGTTGAGTCGGTATAATCCTTTGTGCAACCCTTATGTCTTGAGAAACTTGTTTCAATCCTTACCTGGTGAGTGTCTTTCTTGAGGACAAGCAATAGTTCGAGTTTGGGGGTTTGATAAGTTGGTAATCTACCAACTTATTTGGCCTTTATTCATGGATTATTGCCCCAAATTGATGTGATTTATAAGAATCTTATGTCTTGATTATCTTATATGCATGCATTCTTAATGTATTGAAGGAATAAAAGGATTTGAACCTAAGGAGCAAAAAATGGAATCCAAAGTGCAAGGATGATCGTAAGAGCAAGAATCTACCGAGATATGCGAGATAACATGAAGCCGCAAGAGAGCACCTGTATTTCGCAAGTGCCAGCGCACATGGAAGATAGAAGACTGTCTCAGCAGATGAAGCATGTGAGCCGCAAGTCTGAAGGGGAGATTCCACCTTCCGTCGCACATAGGGCCGCAAGTGAAGGTTTAATACTGCCTAGAAGATCGGGCACCTACAAGCCACGAGTCGTAAGGGGATACTGCATGTGCCCTCACACCTCACTTCGCACCTGCTCCAAAGGGAAAAATCATCCAAATGTGTGTTACGTAATTGGAAAGGTTCCAAAACCCTTTTTGGGACCTGTGTGAAGGATATATTGCATTTCAAAAATTTTAAAGTGGAAATTAACTCTCTTACAATTAAAAATATAACAGTGAGTGTTTCTCCTACCAATTACAATATAATCAAGATGATTGAATACATCAAGCAGAAGCTAAAATCGTCTAATGCTAGCATTGACCACAACTTTAGAGAATCTAATTAGGCGACAGACTCCGTGGCTAAACTTTGCAATGCGATAAGTCGGGAAGAATACTACTTTTCTTTTCAACAGCTTTCTATAGTAATGAGCAGTCTGTTTTTGCTAAACAAGTGACAACTAATTTCGATTAAATCAAAATATGTTATAGCTCAAATTTTTTGCAAGTTAGTAGGGGCGTCGGAGCTTATAGATTTGAAATTTTATTCTCCTATTAAAGTCTTTTTTCTTGCACAGGATTGATGATGTTTATATTTATTGTAGTTTGGAGATAAAGCTCGATCCCCTAAGTTATGCCTAATTAAATAAAATAAAACAATGGATATTTTGTCTCTTATTTTGACTACGTACTCAAACTTATGGAAGGACCTCATCTCTATATTTATAATCAAAGAGCTAACCAAATATTTTGTATACTTGACTAAATTATTTGCACTTATTTGATTTTCCCTTTTAGCTATTTTTTTCTTTTTAAAATTATCGTTGAGAATAAATGTTATCCAAATATAGTGTCCATTGAGAATTACTATACATATTCAAATAAATTAAAATTTTCAAATAAATAAATGTTATTCTTTTCGCAAGATATTTTGATGCATTTCGATGATGGAACACTTGAGGGTGTTGAGAATATTTTATCTTTTTTACGAGCAATGATACGAAAAAACTGTAATTTTTCTGGGACAATAATTGTTCTAACAATTAAATCACATAATATTTATTAATATTTCAACTTCAAATCAAATGAGATCGAACAATTTTTAGTGTCTATATAACACTAAAAATATCTAATACGAACAACTACTAGCGTCTAGAAAGATAATTCATATCTCAATGTGCCTGAGATAAAAAGGAAGAAAGTAATATAATTTTATATCTTTAATCATTGTAGATTACTAAAAAGGGAGGAGTCTTTTTTTAACTTGTAATGACCGGATTCGTCGTTACGGGTAAACTTTTCGTGCCAAGTTTTGAGTCAGAAAACTTTTGGGTTTGGGAGTTGGAAATTTTGGGCTAGGCTAGTCTCGGTCTATTTTGGAGCGAGGTATGATCTAGGGAAATTCGGGTAATGATTGGGTAATATATCTATTTTTGAGCTAGTTTTCCATTTAGTTAAGACATAAAGGAGTCCGGGGGACTTTTCGGAATTGAATTAGGGTAAGTGGAACTCTCGAAATAGGGGTTGACGTGAAGGCGTTGTTCCAGGACATTGAAAAAATAAGTGTGTTGTAAAATGGCCAAGTTTGAGGGGATTTAAGCCTTTTTGTCCTGTGTCAACTACCGTAGCGGTTGACACACCGCTATAGCGGAGGAATTACCATTATAGCAGAAGTCAGCGTCGGTTAGCCATCGCCATAGCGGTTGACTCCGCTACGGCGGTATCGCTATAGCGGAGTGGACCGCTATAGTGGAGCATGATCGGATTTAATGCGAAAACTTTTCCAAAATAGTTTAGTTTTCTTCAACACATTTTATAAGAAAGGCAAGGTGATTTTGGGCGATTTTCATCCATTTTTCACTATTTTTTGTTCTAAAGGTATGGATTCTACTCTCTAAATTCCGTACTATCTTTCTTACGCTATAAAATTGCTAGGGGTGAACTTGGGGAAATGTTTAGAGTGACCTAGGATAGTAGAATCCTGGGAAAAAGGGGATTCTAAGGATAGAAGTTCTTGGTTGTTGTTAATTCTTCTATATTATGATCATGTGATTTTAATTCCCTAAATGTATCTGTAAAAATGAGGAAACTAAGTGAATTATTGGTGGAAAAGCCTGGGAAAAAGGGTGGCATGATAATGGGTGGCCTGGGGTTTAGGATTTTGCAGAAATCCGAGTAAATTGTAGGCCATAAAGATTGATTCTTGATTATTGTGTATTGTTTTAGACTAAGAACCGACAAGAACTTCGGAAAATGGGAAAGCTCCGGATGAGTAGAGCTTTTGACTAATTCGAGGTAGGTGATGGTTATTGATTCCTGTATGCATTGTATATTTGTGGACTTTTGTTTAAGTATTTGTACAAGTTGCATTGCTTAGAGAATGGTTTAGGAATGTCCAAAGGTCCTGTTTTCAGTCTTGTGAATGAACTAGGTGTTATTGTTTGTTGGTTTACAAGTATTGATTGTTCATTGTCAATGACTGCGGATTTTGTATGAAATTCGGTTGGCTCGAGTACCACGCCTAGTATGGGACACTAACTGGTTGGCTCGGGTACCATGCCTGGTATGGATATACTAACGGTTGGCTCGGATACCACGCCTGGTATGGGATACTAACTGGTTGGCTCGGGTACCATGCTTCGTACGAGTTTACTTTATTGTATTATTGTATTTTTAATAATGGTTCCCTGAGTGGACTGGGTTGTGTTTATGATTTTGTGATATTGCATATGGTCTTTGATAGGCTGAGTTGTTATTATATTGATTTGTGAGTTTGGTCTTGGTGTAGACCAGTTTCATGTTTAACACGTAGGTGTTGTTTAGGGGGATCCCAGGGTGCATCCGGGATATGTAAAAGGGTATATTTATTGATTATTATTGATTGTTGATCATGGTTATAAGGGTGGGTTACATGTGGGAACAAGTTAGGAAGAAACTTGTAGTCTAGGGATACTTCTTGGCTTGTTTACATGTTTCCTATACTTTTACTTGACTTTTGTACTATTCATACACTGCTTATTTAGAACTGGCTGATGATCCTACCAGTACATGGTGGTTGTGTCATGATTCTGCACTTGCTTGTCTTTTTGTGAGTACAGGAAATTTTCCAGCGGCTGACACGTGACCTAACTTGTAGACCCATCATTTCCAGACATCAACGGTGAGCTATTTTGGTCGAGCTACCTTGGTCTCTTTATTTTAGTTGTAGCCCACTTGTTTTGGGCTTAGACTATAGTTTTGTTTTGGGGTTGCATCCCCGTACTCTAGACATTTGGTAGTGTTTTGGTACGATGACTTTCAGCTTCTAGGGAGGAATTTTCCGTAGGATGTTTATAATATTTTGGTTAATTATTGCTAGTTTATTTTCTTGCACACTGGTTTTAAGTTGTTAGCTTATGCTAAGCGTTGAGTTCTATTAGTTCACTCATCCAAGGGTTGGGTGGGTGCCACTCACGGTGGTCTGGGTCGTGACAAAGATGGTATCAGAGCCCTAAGTTTGTTGATCTCGTCGTACCAAAATAGGTCTAGTAGAGTCTTGTGAAATGGTGCGAAGACGTCTCTACTTTTCTTCGAGAGGTTATAGGACTTTAGAAAAACTATCTCTTCTTTCTTCCTTCATGCTATAACTTGATTCCAATTGGTATCTGATGATACAGATTGGTACCTGACTTTGTTCAGTCTTTTGTCTGCAGATGGTTACCACCAAGAACAATGGAACAAGACCAGCGGTCCTAGTAGCAGGCCCGAATGTCAGAGGTAGGGGAAGGGTCAGGGGCAGAGGCTGAGGTAGAGCAACACCCGCCAGGGGTGGAGCTCAGGTAGCTGACGAAGCACGCGAGGCGACCCCTCCTCCACCCCAGGAACAGGTCGAAGAGGAGGTCGAGGTTGCAGTTGAGGAGGGTGTAGAGCAGGTGGAGGCAGTACCGGCTGGAGATGCAGGCCTTCCCCCTATCACACCAAAAGCATTTCAGCAGGTGTGGTCCTTCTTGAGTGGTTTGGTTGGTGCCGGAGCCACTCTCGCGGGTGTTGCAGATCAGGTTCTGGGTACTCAACCAGCAGTTAGTACAGCTCCTAGAATGGATGCAGCGTCGGGCACAAATGACTTTTTCTGACCAATGTTGGGTTCAGTTATGACAGGGAATGAGCATGAGATGTTGACTAAATTTCTAAAGCTAAAACCTCCTAAATTTTAGGGCACAGAAAAGGAAGATTCTTACGAATTCATTTTGGATTATTATGAGAGGCTACACAAGCTGGGCATTGTGCAACAACATGGGGTTGTGTTTGTCACTCTTCAGCTGTAGGGTGATGCTAAGCAGTGGTGGAGCTCTCATGTGGAATGTCAGTCATCTATTTTGCACCGACTGACTTGGGAGAAGTTTCACGCTCTCTTCTTGGAGAAGTACATGCCTTGTACTTTGAGAGACCGCAAAAACGATGAGTTCCTAGCTCTGGAATAAGGTAACATGTCGGTCTCTGCTTATGAGGCTAAGTTTCATACCTTGTCTCATTTTTCTACACAGTTGTTGGGTTCTGAGGAGGAGAGGATTTGGTTATTCGTGAAGGGATTGAATACGGACTTACATTATCTATCTGCGCACATGACTTCAGCAGGGAAGGGCTTCAACGAAGTAGCAGATTATTTAAGAAGCTAGAAGAGGTCAAGCAGGTGGGGTAGGCTAAGGTGTTAGCCATAGGCCCCGAAATGATGGAAACTTCAGTGGCTCGCACTCCAGTGGCCATAATCAGCAGGTATATTCTGCCCATCCCATTCAGTCAGCTCTGGCAACTACTACAGGTGGTCCTCTGAGGGCTAATCAGCAGCTTTCAGCTCCTAGAGGCTAGGGAACTTCTTACACATTTTCCAGCAGGCCTATACTTGATCGTGGTTGTCCCATTGTGGTGATCTGGGCCACTATAAGAGGGAGTTCCCTCATAGGCAGACTGGTAATCAGGTTTAGCATCAGTCTAAGGCTGTGGTCCCGGCAGGTAGAGGCAGTCATGCTAGAGGTCATCTACAGGGTGGGCGAGGTAACTTTCAGGGAGGCCAAGGAGACAGAGGGAACGACGGCATGGGCAGGGCTGCGGTGCAGCCAGCCAAGGAAGTTGCCCGGATTGATGATTGAGCTCACTGTAACGCATTTCCAGGAAAGTCTAAGGTGGAAGCATCGAACATGGTGATCACAGGTACAATTCTTGTCTGTGATAGGATGGCTTCGGTACTTTTTGACCCAGGTTCTACATATTTATATGTTTCTGTGAATTTTGCTATGGGTCTGGAGTTGATTTATCATTTCCTTGATTCCCCTATACATGTTTCTACCCCGGTTGGAGAGTCTGTGATTGTGACTCATGTTTATCGTAATTGTTCTGTGGTGTTTGTGGGGTTGCATACTTGGGTAGACTTGGTAATTCTGGATATGGTAGACTTCGATGTCATTTTGGGAATAACCTGGTTATCCCCTTATTATGTTGTATTGAATTATAACACCAAGACTGTGGCTCTAGAGATTCTGGATAAGATAGGCTAGAGTGGGAAGGTGTGTACAGGTCTAAGCCGGCCAAAATAATATCATTCATTCGGGCTAGGAAGCTAGTGGGAAGAGGGTGTCTGGCCTTTTTGCCTCATCTCCAGGGATGATAGTGGGGATTCCCCCTCTATTGAGTCAGTTTTGGTTGTTTCAGAGTTTCGAGAGGTTTTTCCAGCAGATTTGTCTGGTATGCCTCCGGACAGGGATATCGATTTTTATATTGACTTGGAGCCGGGCACTCGCCCAATTTCTATTCCTCTATATTGTATGGCTCCGACAGAGTTAAGGGAACTTAAGACTCAGCTTTAGGAACTCCTACACAAGGGATTTATCTATCCTAGTGCTTCGCCTTGGGGTGCTCCGATCTTGTTTGTGAAGAAGAAGGACGGCAGTATGCGGATGTGCATAGACTACAGGCAGTTAAACAAGGTTACCATCCAGAATAAGTACCCCTTACCCCATATTGATGATCTGTTTGACTAGTTACAAGGTGCAGCTGTGTTCTCAAAAAATTGACTTGAGGTCAGGGTATCATCAGTGGAAGATTAGGCCCGAGGATATTCCTAAGACTGCTTTTCAGACTCAGTATGGGCATTACGAGTTCTTAGTGATGTCGTTTGGGTTGACTAATGCACCGGAGGCATTCATGAGTTTGATGAATGGGGTGTTTAAGTCTTACTTTGATTCATTCGTCATTGTCTTTATTAACGATATTTTGATCTACTCCAAGAGTAGGGAGGAGAATACTAGACATCTCTGTATAGTGTTGGAGATATTGAGACGCCAAAAGCTTTATGTGAAGTTCTCCAAGTGTGAGTTTTGGTTGACTTCAATCGTATTCTTGGGGAATATAGTGTCCAAAAAGGGGGTGATGGTAGATCCCCAGAAGATCGAGGCAGTCAAGAGTTGGGCTCGGCTTAGCTCTGTGACTGAGGTGAGGAGTTTTATTGGGTTCGCAGGTTATTACCATAGGTTTGTCAAAAAATTTGCATCTATTGCTACTCACCTGACAAGGCTGACATAGAAAGACGTACCATTTGTGTGGTATGACAAGTTTGAGGAGAGCTTCCAAAAGCTCAAGACACTTCTGACCACGGCTCCTATTTTGTCCTTGCCGGTTGAAGATAAGGACTTTATTGTTTATTGTGATGCTTCACATTCTGGTTTGGGTGTTATGTTGATGCAAGATAGGAATGTGATAGCATATGCTTCTAGGCAGTTGAAGGTTCATGAGAGAAACTATCCGACTCACGATTTAGAGTTGGCACTGGTAGTGTTTGCACTCAAGATTTGGAGACACTATCTCTATGGTGTCAAGTGTGAGGTGTTTACTGGCCATCGCAGCCTGCAACATATTTTCACTTAGAAATACTTGAACCTGAGGCAGAGAAGGTGGATGGAGCTATTAAAGGACTATGATGTGACCATTCAGTACAATCCGGGTAAGGCTAATGTGGTGTCAGATGCATTGAACCAGAAGATAGCTAGCTTGGGCAGTTTGGCTTGTTTGGGGGTGTCCAAATGACCACTTGCTAAGGAGATTCAAGTATTGGAATCTAAGTTCATGCACTTGGTTATTTCAGAACAAGGTGGGCTATTGGCCAGTATTGAGGTCAAATCCACATTCATAGATGAGATAAAGGCCAAATAGTTTCAGGATTCGCAGTTGAGCAGGCTTTTGAGCAAGGCAATATCCAGAGATTCCGGGGACACCACGTTGGATTTGGGTGGTATGTTAAATTTCATAGGAAGGCTTTGTGTGCCTCGAATTGATGACATCATTTAGAAAGTGTTAGCAGAGGCTCATGGCTCGCGGTATTAGGTTCATCCAGGTGCAACCAAGATGTACAGGAATTTGAGACGGCTTTACTAGTGGCCCGAAATGAAAAGGGACATAGCTGATTTTGTTTCCGGGTGTCAAAGATGCCAACAGGTAAAGTATGAGCACCAAAGACCTGCAGGACTACTTCAGAGAATGTCCATTCCAGAGTGGAAGTGGGAGAGAATAGCCATGGATTTCGCGGTGGGTCTTCCCAAGACTTTGGAGAAGTATGACTTTATTTGGGTCATTGTTGACAGGCTGACCAAGTCAGCTCATTTTTTTCTGGTCAGGGTGGATTTTAATTCACAGCAATTGGCTAAGATCTACGTGAAAGAGATCATAAGATTACACGAGGTACCACTGTCTATCATTTCAGACAGGGCTACGCAGTTTACCTCTAAATTTTGGGATAAGTTACATGAAGAGTTGGGTACACATCTCACTTTTAGTACAACCTTCCATCCTCAGACTGATGGTCAGTCGAAGAGAACGATGCAGGTATTGGAATACATGCTGAGAGCATGTGTGATTGACTTTGGAGGTCATTGGGACCAGTTTCTACCGTTGTGTGAGTTCTAATACAATAATATCTACCACTCAAGTATCGACATGGCACCGTTTGAGGCACTGTATGGGAGGAGTTGTAGGTCACCTATAGGGTGGTTTGAGGAAGGCGATGTAAATCCTTTGGGCGTGTACTTGGTAAGGGAAGCACAAGAAAAGGTGAGAGACATTCAGACCAAGTTGCTAGCGGCCCAAAGCAGGCAGAAGGAATATATGGATCACAAGGTCAAGGATATGGATTTCCAGATTGGTGAACAAGTACTATTAAAGGTATCACCAATGAAGGGGGTTATGCATTTCGGTAACAAGGGCAAGCTCAGCCCTCGGTTCATCGATCCGTTTGAGGTTTTTGAGATTGTAGGGACAGTGGCTTATCGGTTAGCACTGCCACCTAGTTTGTCGGGTGTCCATCTGGTGTTTCATGTATCCATGCTAAAGCGATACCATTGGGATGGGAACTACATCATAAAGTGGGATGAAGTGTTATTTGATAATGATCTTCGCTATGAAGAGGAACCGGCTTTGATTCTTGATCGGATGTCCGGAAATTGAGGACAAAAGTGATCAATATGGTAAAGGTTCAATGGAAGCATCGTCCGGTTGAGGAAGCCACTTGGGAAACTAAGAAGGACATGCGGGACAAGTACCCTCACTTGTTTGAGGATTCAGGTACTACACTTTCCTTTCTTTATTTTTGTAATTTTAGGTTGGATAATTAGGGGATGAACGATGAGTAAATTGGTATCTGTTGTAACGGCCAGGTCTACCATTATGGGTAAACGTTTTGTGCCAAGTTTTGAGTCAGAATACTTTCGGGTTTGGGAGTTGGAAATTCTGGGCTAGGATAGTCTCAGCCAATTTTGGAGTGAGGTATGGTCTAGGGTAATCTAGGTAAGAATTGGGTAATGTATCTAGTTTTGAGCTAATTTTCCATTTATCTAGGACATAAAGGAGTCCGGGGGACTTTTCAGAATCAAATTTGGGTAAGTAAAACTCTCTGAATCGGGGTTGACGTGAAGGGATTATTTTGGAACATCGAGAAAATAAGTGTGTTGTAAAATATCCAAGTTTGAGGGGATTTATGAATTTCTGTCCAGTGTCAACTATCGTAGCGGTTGACACACCGCCATAGCGACCTTTGCTATAGCAGAGGAATTACTAGCGGAGGAATTACTAGCGGAGGAATTACTGCTATAGCAGAAGTCAACGTCGGTCAACCTCCGCTATAGCGGTTGACTCTGCTATAGCAGTACCGCTATAGAGGAGTGGATCGCTATAGCAGAGCGTGATGAGATTTAATGCAGAAACTTTCCCAAAATAGTTCAGTTTTCTTCAACACATTTTGGGAGAAAGGCAAGGAGATTTTGGGCAATTTTCATCCATTTTTCACCATTTTTCATCCTAAAGGTAAGGATTCTACTCCCCAAACTCTGTACTATCTTTCCTATGCTATAGAATTGCTAGGGGTGAACTTGGGGAAAGGTTTGGAGTGACCTAGGATGGTAGAATCCGGAGAAACAGGAGATTCTAAGGGTAGAAGTTCTTGGTTGTTGTTTATTCTTCTATATTATGATCATGTGATTTTAATTCCCTAAATGTATCCATAAAAATGATAAAACTAGGTGAATTATTAGTGGGAAAGCCCGGAAAAAAGGGTGGAATGATCATGGGTGGCCTAGTATTTAGGATTTTGCATATTTCGGGTAAATTGTAGGCCATAAAGATTGTTCTTGGTTATTGTGTATTGTTTTAGACTAAGAACTGGCAAAAACTTCGGGAAATGGGAAAGCTCCGATTGAGTAGAGCTTTTGACTAATTCAAAGTAGGTGATGGTTATTGATTCTTGTATGCATTGTATGTTTGTGTACTTTTGTTTAAGTATTTGTACGAGTTGCATTACTTAGGGAATGGTTTAGGAATGTCCAAAGGTCCTGTTTTCAGTCTTGTGAATGAACTAGGTGTTATTGCTTGTTGGTTTACAAGGATTAATTGTTCATTGTCTGTGACTGTGAATTTTGTGTGACATTCGGTTGGCTCGGATACCACGCCTGGTACGGGATACTAATTGATTGGTTCGGGTACCACGCCTGGTACGGGATATACTAACGGTTGGCTCTGGTACCACTCCTGGTACGGGATACTAACTGATTGGCTCGGGTACCACACCTGGTATGGGTTTACTTTATTGTATTATTGCATGTTTAATAATGGTTTTCTTAGTGGACCGGGTTGTGTTTATGATTTTGTGATATTGCATATGGTCCTTGAGAGGCCGGGTTGTTATTATTTTGATTTACGAGTTTGGTCTTGGTGTAGACCGGGTTGCATGTTTAACACTTAGGTATTGTTTAGGGGGATCCTAGGGTGCGTCCGGGATATGTAAAAGGGTATATTTATTGATTATTATTGATTGTTGATCATGGTTATAAGGGTGGGTTACATGTGGGAACGAGTTAGAAGAGACTTGTAGTCTAGGGATACTTGTTGGCTTGTGTACATGTTTCCTGTACTTTTACTTGACTTTTGTACTGTTCATATACTGCTTATTTGGAACTGGCTGATGATCCTACCATTACACGATGGTTGTGTACTGATTCTGCACTTGCTTGTCTTTTTGTGAGTACGGAAAATCTTCCAGCGGCTGACACACGACCTCACTTGTAGACCCAGCGTTTCCAGACATCAAGGGTGAGCCATTTCGATCG
This sequence comes from Jaltomata sinuosa, assembly GCA_003996215.1. Taxonomy (NCBI): domain Eukaryota; kingdom Viridiplantae; phylum Streptophyta; class Magnoliopsida; order Solanales; family Solanaceae; genus Jaltomata; species Jaltomata sinuosa. The sequence goes on from QJPP01001884.1 coordinate 127,470, forward strand.
AGCTACCTTGGTCTCTTCATTTTAGTTGTAGCCCACTTGTTTTGGGATTATACTTTAGTGTTGTTTTGGGGTTGCATCCCCGTACTCTAGACATTTGGTAGTGTTTTGGTACGATGACTTTCAGGTTCTAGGGAGGGATTTTCCGCAGGATATTTATAATAGTTTGGTTAATTATTGCTAGTTTATTTTCTTGCACACTGGTTTTAAGCTGTTAGGTTATGCTAAGGGTTGAGTTCTATTGGTTCGCTCATCCGGGGGTTAATGGGTGACACTCACGACGGTTTGGTCGTGACACAACTAAGCATAGAAGACTAGAACAAAAAATAACTAAGCATAGAGGACAGAAAAGAGGGAGAGGATATCCTCATTTTTAAGGTGTCAAGAGAGAAAGAATTATCTATTAATATCCCTCACACTTTTGATAATAAAATATCCCGTTCATCTTCTAAATATAGTTATACTTTTATAATTTTACTAGTTTAGTGTACGTGCTTTACACGTGTGTCTTACGTCAATCAATAAAAATTATACACAAGAAAGAAATAGAATTATTAAAAAATAACACTTGAAGTTAAAATAAATGTTATATCTATGTTTTTTTTGTTATATCTATGTAAATGAGGTTAAAAAGTTATTTAAAAACACAAATATCTTCAGTTTTCGATATTGACAACGTACATGCAAAAAATAAATCAACAACACAACAATGATAACAATGAGAAATTATAAAAAGACTCATAATATATTAAATTTGATTTGGTCACTGATCTACATATGACTGATATAAAAAATAAAAAATAAAAAATTATTGGGAGAATAATCTCCCTCTAAATAAGACTTTGTTTGAGAACTAAGTTGTGAATGCTATTTTATTGTTGTGAAAAAGAATCATTCTCAGTTTATAGAAGTCCAAAAAAAAATTTCAAGAAAAAATTACCTAAATATGAAAGATTTTAATTTTTCTTTTATAAATTATTTAGCAGTATTAGAATATAAAAATAATTAACCTTATTTATGGTCAATTTATAACTTTAGTTTATTGGGTCTTAGTTTAAAACCAAATTGAATTGCATTAAAATTTTTGTCAAATAGGCAAGTCGTTTCACGTTTGTATAGGAACCCTATTTAAATATATTTAACTTATAAAATTTAGGCAATTTTTTGAATATATTTGTTGTTATTTTTTGTTGTAAAAATTATTTTATATATAATGTAAAATTCTAATTGATTTAGAATTATTAAATATTATGATTTCTTACCTAAATTAAATATTGACTTTAATTAATTTTAATTTTTTTAATATTAGAATAATAATTAGATGATAATTATTTGGAGAAAATAGTAATATGACAATTTTATCTATTACACATTTTCAATATAAAATAAAATATAAATTTTATCTAATTTAGTGTATGTGGTACAGAAGTAGATCCAAAATTTTAAAATTATGAGAAAAGAATTCATTCTTAAAAATTAAAATATCTTCAACTTGTTAATAGCCTAATTTAAACTAACAAAAAAAAATAAGAAAAATATTTACAAGGTAAAATAAAAGACATCAAGGAGAAACATAAAAGATACTCAAAGAGAAATGTACATTTGTCTTGTTCTCTTTCTCAAAAGATTTCAAGGTTGTGAAGAAACCACATTGTTTACAAAATGACTAACCTTTCATGAATCATGATCTGATTCTCCGTCATTTAGCTGCAGCTTGTGCCTGTATGCCTGCCAAGTCATGCTCATTTATTATTAATTAATTATGAGACACATAATTTGTGTGATTAATAGTACTGCTAGAGTCTCGTCTGCTTAGTTTTTTCACAACCCAAGAAGTGCACGTTTAGTTCTATTGCTTTCTGTTTTCTTTTTGATAAGGCGTTTTATACCCTCTGTTAAAAGGTTACATTGTTGGCTTGTGATGTTGATCTTCCCAAATTAGCACCTACATTATAAAAAAGTCACAAAACTGATTGATCATCATAAAAATATCAGTACAAATCTTGAAACTATTTTAAATCCAAATAATTTAATAATTAGTGTGAAAAGACACATAGATCAATTGAAATACATAAGATTCTTACGGATAACATTTACAATCCGGATACGAAACCCTAATAAAGAGGTAAAAAAATTGTCGTCAAAAAATTAAAATATGTTCAACTCTGCAATATTTTGAAAGAAGAACAGTAACAATTTAACAGATAAAAATAAGAACAATTGATAATAGAAAATAGGTATGTCCTAGTTTTGAACTACTTCTACGGATATAAAAACATGCTTGCGAAGTATCATCTACTGAAGAAACATAGTTAAATTGATAAAAAATAAATAAATTACCTCTAAAAGAACTGTTTAATCATATTATGTGTACGTGTACCATAACAATCAAAGCCTGAATCAAATCAAAAAAAAATTATTAGAGACTATTATTAAATAATAATAATAATAATAATAATATGTTAAATTTTATGATTTATTCACCATTAAAACAGTTGCAAGCAACAATCTACTAAATTTAAGCGTGTCAAACTTCTTGTTCAGATATAAGTACTATCATAACTTTGACTATTCTATGGATATCTCCCACCCCTACTATAATATATTCTTCATCATATAGTGTTCCTCACTTATTGAAACAAATAAATGAAATTAGCTTAGAAATTTTTTTGAATATAAGGAAGAAGAAAAAGTGCATGAACAGATATAAGATTCCCACTAACTTGGGTCATGTACTTGAACGCTATAATTCATATTGAACACAAATATTATACTCTTGTTGTCGCAATTTATGTGGTATTTTTCACTTTCTGAGAGTCAAATAGTTTAAGTTTGACCATGAATTTGGACACGAAATCTTCAACCTTTTTGAAATAAAATTTTATATATTTGAAAACTATGTAAAAAGTACTATTTGAATCTCGAAATCCAAAAGGTGCCACATAAATTGAGACAGAGGAAATAGTTCCTTTGAAAAGGGGTTGCAGGGTCATATTCAGAGCGTCCTTCAATCTTTAAATCAACACTATTCCTTCCTAGAATACATAAATATAAACCAAAATTGAAGTCAATATAAATGTGGACAAATTTATCAAGCAATATGCATATAATTACAGGAAAATATGATACTAAAAGAGGGACATGCATATAATTACACGAAAATATGATACTAAAAGAGTTGAAAATTATTACCTCTAAAACAATCATGAAACTCTTTATATATATAGTTAATAATATGTGTTTAAGTGCTATTGTCCTATTTGAATTAGTATAGGACTATAGAAATTCAATATATTTAGGAGTCTTTCTATTTATTTTTTCATATATTTATTATAGTCAATATTTAATATTATAATAATTATAGAAAAATAGTGAAAAGAAGAAATTATCTAAAACAAAGAGTTTTAATGAAGGACAAAAAGTTCAAACACATTATAAGGTGCTTCACACTTTTAATATAACTAGTTTAGTGTACGTGCATTGCACGTGTGTATCACATCAAACAAATAGATATATAAAAATTATTATAAAAATAATTTACATTAAACAAAATAAATATTTATTTAAATAATGGAGTAAATATTATTACACAACTTCTGAATGCAAATATGACGAATTTCATTAGTATTTGTATCTCACTACTATCAACCACTATTATCACAACCACCACCCGTCACTACCAATAATCATCACTATTAGTCACTACTATATATCGTCAATCACTGTCATTATTCATCATCACCACCTATCACTTTTATCCACCACAACTATTCGCCGTCAATACCAAATTATCACCATCAATTACTACTGTTAGCACAACCACCACTAACTACTACCTATAGCACTATTATTAGCTAACATCATCACTAATAGATACTTACAACCATCATCACTAACCCTCATCATCACTAATTACCATATAATTTTTTTATTGATTGATATAATAGTAGATTAATTTACTATTTTATTAAATTTTATATTTATTAATTTTTAAATAAAAATAATCTTATACATTCGGATACTGAAAAAATAAATAGTTTAATTACAAAATTAAAGAGAGTTAATAATATATCATTATAGGACCAAAGAAAGTTCACATACTCATTTCTTTATTTATGACAAAAGTAAACGAATAATGGTCAATTTCTTAGTACGTGAACTCTATATAATTTTATGCTTTTTATAAAGAGAGTTCACGTACTGAAGGACACTATTTGCAACGCACATGTACTTACAATACGAATCCTTGTTAATATCTCTTTTCTTTCGTTTTATTTTCTAAAGTAATTTTGTTAGAAAATTCTAAAACCAAAGAGATTAAAGTGTTGTTTTTTTTTTCTTTTTTGCTACGGTAATTTTGGTAAACACCTATTGATATGTTTTTCTTTTTCTCTTATTCCATATATATGTATAATTCTAACCAAAAAAGGCTATATATTTCTTTTAATTACTTAGAAAAGAAGTAAAAAGAATCTGATCAACAAAACTTTATTTAAGGTAAATTTTAGTTGATTTTAAAGCATAAATATAAGGACTTTCACTGATTTTTAACAGTAGAAAATCTCAAACAACAAAACTTTCATAAATGTAGGAGTCCCGCATAGTTAGAAGTCTTCTTATTTATTTTTTTATATATTTATTATAGTCAATATCAATATTATAAAGATAATGATATAATAGTTGGAAAAAATAAGTGAAAAGACGATTTTGTCTATTGTACGTTCGTATTGGATTTGCCTAATGCGATTTATATCCCCTGTATTTGAAGTGTAGGTCTTCACGTAAAGGTCTTCTGTAACACAAAGATAAATTAAAAACTTTAATAAATTCAATCAATAATACAAGAAGAAAAAAAATATGAAAGCAAAATCTTAAGAAGATAACAATTGCAAGTTATATGTATTTGCATATTCTTGACAGTTACAACCTACCAATTATTTCCTCTTTGATATTTGCACTAAAGTTTACTATCTTTCGTCTCTGTATAATTTGATAATGATGCTATAAAAAAAAACTACAATAATTTGGTAAAAAGTATAATCAAAATTATAGTTAAAATATATTGGTTCCAAATCAAAGAGAATTCTTAAAAGTTGCGTACTAAATCCCATTAAAAGACGAAACACTACAAGAACCAATTTAGGAAAAATTCTCACGAAAGACATTGATGCAGATGGACCCATTAGTGGATCTTCTGAAAAAGGTTATTTTCGTATGTCGACAACTGAGAATAAGTTTACAGTCATCAGTTTGACTTTGTGTAGAGTTTATTTTATATATGCGGTGGCTTTTAGGGTTTATTTATAATTATAATTTTTTTAATTTAAAAATATTATAAAGATAACTAAATAATAATTTATGTAAATTGTAAAAAATAATTTTGTCTATTACAAATAAGTCGTACTTCACAATCACTTAAGAACGATTTAGACTCAAACAAAAAGAGATTTAGGGGCGCCAATCACAACATCCATCTTCTGTTCACTCCAACGAGAATTAAAAAATCTGAAGTCAATTGCATGCAAACAACAAAATTCTTCATTAGAATCACATGGTAATACAAATAATTTAGTTTTCTCACAAGTAAAGCAATTTGACATCAGAAATCTCAAACAATAATGGAGCAAGATCAAAAAGAAACACTCGGCAATTTATGAAGGTTATTAATAGCTTAACCTAAATAAATTTAGTTACAATCAACATAAACAATTAGATGAACTCAAATAAATTCACCAACGACCAACATAAGCAGTTAAGTTATACATCTTTTTATTATTATTAAAAATATTTTGAAGCCTTGTGTAATATGTGACCGAAGCTATAGAATTTATAGGAATAGTTAACGATAGTAAAAGACTCATCACATTAGGGTTTATACATAATTACAATTTTATTCATATTTAAAAATATTATAAAGATAATTAAATAATAATTTAAGAAAGATAGTAAATGACAATTTTGTCTATTGCGAAATATTTTAATAAAGGGTAAAAAGTTCAAATCACATTGTCCTTCACACTTAATTAGTAATATTTTTTCTCAAAAATACAATAAATTAGAGAAAGAATCTCAACAATAAAAAGAGCGACATAAATTACATAAGATTGAATAACAACCTGTATAATAGCTCCTCCTCTTCCCTGGGTTGTGTGTTGTGCACTTTACCACCTAATCAATATTTAATTTCATGAAAACAATCGCCTTTACTTCACTACAAGAAGGCAAAAATTGCATACCTTTAGGGGTCTTGGTAGCTGATTTAGACATGAGTTATGCATATATTAAATCCTGCATAAGTAACATCATGTTTGGTTGCAGGTTAGAAGGTAAGTTATTTATATATAATATTAATGTGGTGTTTGGTCTCTGTAATTTAAAAATTCACATAACTAATACATGTATAAGTTATGAGAAATCTATATGTTTATGCAGGATAAAAGGTGGAATAAGTATTACATGAATAACTAAACTCTGCATAACTAATCCCTGCAAATAATATATAAATTTTCTCATAACTAATCTATGTATTAATATCTGCATAACTCTAATCAACTACCACACGACCCCTTACGTCCCTTCAAGAAATCAAAAATTGCACAAAATGAAGGAGAGAGAAAAGACACTACATACATAAACTAACCTGATAAATCCATCCTGGTGAAATATTGTCAAAAGAACATCACATCACCAGTATTGCTAAAACATTAATAGCAAAGTTATACAGAGGATAACTTACATTGGCACCGTGAGATTTGGCACCACATAGTTGAGTGGCGGACCAAGGTCAAACAAAGAGATCAAAAGGGCATCTAGTATAATTATTTGAGGAAATAGTAAAAAGATAATTTTGTCTAATTTAGTATACGTGTTTTGCACGTGTATATCACGACAAGTAATAATAATAATATATAAAATAAATAAAAAATATTACATGTGTAACCCATTATTGAATACACAACTTTGAACATTACGTACATATTATTAAGCAAGAAAAAGTTTATGATTGATATTCTAATTAACGTGTAGTTAATATTATAGAAAATAGTTGATGAATTTTATAATTTAAATGAAAATAAAATCTCTAATACAAAGTTTAGATTAACGTTACCAAGTTTGACTGTACACATACCTTGATCTCTAGCTCCCTCCTTATGTGCGAATAATATTCAATTTTTAAATCAACATATCTCTCTTTCAACTTTCAAGCATCCCTCCATACACACAAAGATTGTCAACTTAATAATCAATAAAAAGTTAACGAAGTTATCAATCAACACCCATGTAATTAAAGCAAAACATAAAACTAATCCCAACTATACATATATAATGTAAACAACGAAAAGGAGGGGGAAAGGAATCTATCAACTTAAATCTAATAAATTCAGCTTCTATATAATGCCTTAGCTTCACAATCTGACAAGTACTTGCAGGGAAGTTCCCTTTCCAGGATCTTCTTCTTCATTTATGGAAATTGGCTTCTTCGATTCAACGTAGGCCATGTCGACGGAACTATCAACCAAAACCACCCTAATACTAATTGTACAACGTTAATAACCAAATTTATAAGGAAAAAATTGCAGAAGGTAAAGTATTAATTTTAAAGTCTTAATAAGTTAAATTTTAGTTGATTTATATATATTAATAATTTTATATAAGGTAAAATTCTAATTGATTTAGAAGTGTTAAATATTGTTATTTCTTATCTAGATCAAATAAGGACTTTAATTAATTTCAAAGTCCTAAATATTAGGATAATAATAAAATAATAATAAATTGAGAAAATAGTAAAAAGACGATTTTGTCTATTACATAGTCTTTTAATGAAGGACAAAAAGTTCAAATCACATTATAAGGCCCTTCATACTTTTAATATAAAAATTATGATGAATAAAAGCTGAAATTATAAGGGTTTTTATAGAGGTGGAAGATTCATAATTTTGGAGAATTTAACCCGTGTTCTAGTAGAAACCTATTTAGGAGTTGTAGTTTTAGTAGAAATTGTATTTTTAGTAGAAAGTTTTGGAAATTTTGTCTAGAACCGTGATTTTGGGGAATATTTTTTAATATTTATTAATTGAATGAAAAAGTCATATGTATTAATTTGAGGGGAGGAGTGAAAAGACAATTTTGTCTAAAAAAGAGACTTTTAATGAGGGGCAAAAAGTTCGAATCACATTATAAGGTGCTTCACACTTTTAATATAATATAGATATAGATATAGATATAGATTAATAATATAATTGATTTTCATTCATGTTTTTACTTAATAAACTATATATTCAATTGTAACAAATTGTTTTTGATTTTTCCATAGACGGAATTCTATGTATATACTTATTTCTTTACTATTTTTTTACAATAAATTTTTTTATCCTTTATTTTTTATGTAATCGCGTATCGCGTGGGCACATATACTAGTTCATATGCTTAATACTTAAAAGTCCCAAAAAATAGGAACTTTAAAACCTTCTACACTTTTTATTTATACTAGTTTAGTGTACGTGCGTTGCACGTGTGTATCACAACACTATAAAAAATTGCATACAAAAAGACAATAGAGTATATAATATTGCAATTGAGGCCGGTGAAGCTCTTCACCACTCACGTATTTAAATCATTATCTAATATGATTAGTGTACGCGTGTTGCATTATGTATTACGTTAATCAATAAAAATATATGTGAAAAAAACATATCTTTGAAAAATAAAAGTCAACATTAAAATAAATATAAATTTTAATATCTTTACAAAAATAAAATAATACAATAATTGAGATATCAGAACAATACAATTAAATCTAATCTTCACAAAAAAAATTCAAAACCCGACAAAACATTCATTTACCACCGGTGTTAAGCAACAAAAAAAATAATCTAGTAACAGAGTAAAACCTACAAAAAAATAATGCAATAATCGAGATATCAAAACAATACAATTACAATTAAACTAACCTTCACGAAAAATCCTCAAAACCCGACTAAATATTCATCTACAACCTGTATTAAGCAACAAAAAATAATAATCTAGTAACCGAATAAAAATAATAATAAAATAATACGATAATCGAGATATCAGAACAATACAATTAAACCTAACCTTCATGAAAAATCCTCATAACCCGATCAAGCACATCTACCACCTATATTAAGCAGAAAAACAACATCTGGTAACAAAATAAAAACTACAACAAAATAATACGATAATTCAGATATCAAAACAATACGGTTAAACCTAATCTCTACACAAAAATCCCTCAAAGTCTGACCAAACATTCATCTATCACCTATATTAAGTAGAGAAAATAACAGTAAGAAGAACAACAACATTATAAGGTCCTTCACACTTTAAATATATATATATAGTTTTTTCTCCTAGAATATTTTTTGAAAGAATAGTCGTCATAAACCTAAATAAAATGAGACATTAATAAAAATAATATTAATTGATTAGTTAAAAGAAATTCTAATCCTAAACCTAAACTCCTAAAGTTATGCTTAAATCTAAATACTAATAACATAATCGTATAAATAACAAAGAGACAATTAATATAAATAATATTAATTAATTTATCAAAAGGAATCCTAAACCTAAACTGATGTTTAAAGCTAAAAAACATAGTAGTATAAATATATATTTAATGAATTCTATAAATTTAGACTTCTTGTTATATATTAATAATAATAATTGGAGAAAAATAATAAAAAGATGATTTTGTCTAAAGAAGAGACTTTTAATGAAGGGTAAAAAGTTCAAATCACATTATAAGGTGCTTCACACTTTTAATATAGTACTAGTTTAGTGTACGTGCGTTGCACGTGTGTATCACAACAATATAAAAAATTGCATACAAAAAGACAATAGAGTATATAATATTGCAATTGAGGCCGGTGAAGCTCTTCACCACTCACGTATTTAAATCATTATCTAATATGATTAGTGTACGCGTGTTGCATTATGTATTACGTTAATCAATAAAATATATATGTGAAACAAACATTCTTTGAAAAATAAAAGTCAACATTAAAATAAATATAAATTTTAATATCTTTACAAAAATAAAATAATACAATAATTGAGATATCAGAACAATACAATTAAATCTAATCTTCACAAAAAAAATTCAAAACCCGACAAAACATTCATTTACCACCAGTGTTAAGCAACAACAAAAAAAATCAAGTAACAGAGTAAAACCTACAAAAATATAATGCAATAATCGAGATATCAAAATAATACAATTACAATTAAACTAACCTTCACGAAAAATCCTCAAAACCCGACTAAATATTCATCTACAACCTGTATTAAGCAACAAAAAATAATAATCTAGTAACCGAATAAAAACTACAATAAAATAATACGATAATCGAGATATCAGAACAATACAATTAAACCTAACCTTCATGAAAAATCCTCATAACCCGATCAAGCACATCTACCACCTGTATTAAGCAGAAAAACAACATCTGGTAACAAAATAAAAACTACAACAAAATAATACGATAATTCAGATATCAAAACAATACGGTTAAACCTAATCTCTACACAAAAATTCCTCAAAATCTGATCAAACATTCATCTATCACCTATATTAAGTAGAGAAAATAACAGTAAGAAGAACAACAACATTATAAGGTCCTTCACACTTTATATATATTTATATATAATTTTTTCTCCTAGAGCAGTTTTTGAAAGAATAGTCGTCGTAAACCTAAATAAAATGAGACATTAATAAAAATAATATTAATTGATTAGTTAAAAGAATTCTAATCCTAAACTAAACTCCTAAAGTTATGTTTAAATCTAAATACTAATAACATAATCGTATAAATAACAAAATTTAACTAAATAAAGAGACACAATTAATATAAATAATATTAATTAATTTATCAAAAGGAATCCTAAACCTAAACTGATGTTTAAAGCTAAAAAACATAGTCGTATAAATATATATTTAATGAATTCTATAAATTTAGACTTTTTGTTATATATTAATAATAATAATTGGAGAAAAATAGTAAAAAGACGATTTTGTCTAAAGAAGAGACTTTTAATGAAGGGCAAAAAGTTCAAATCACATTATAAGGTGCTTCACACTTTTAATATAGTACTAGTTTAGTGTACGTGCATTGCACGTGTGTATCGCAACAATATAAAAAATTGCATACAAAAAGACAATAGAGTATATAATATTGCAATTGAGGCCGGTGAAGCTCTTCACCACTCACGTATTTAAATCATTATCTAATATGATTAGTGTACGCGTGTTGCATTATGTATTACGTTAATCAATAAAAATATATGTGAAACAAACATATCTTTGAAAAATAAAAGTCAACATTAAAATAAATATAAATTTTAATATCTTTACAAAAATAAAATAATACAATAATTGAGATATCAGAACAATACAATTAAATCTAATCTTCAACAAAAAAAATTCAAAACCCAACAAAACATTCATTTACCACCAGTGTTAAGCAACAACAAAAAAAATCTAGTAACAGAGTAAAACCTACAAAAAAATAATGCAATAATCGAGATATCAAAACAATACAATTAAACTAACCTTCACGAAAAATCCTCAAAACCCGACTAAATATTCATCTACAACCTGTATTAAGCAACAACAAAAAAACATCTAGTAACAGAATAAAAACTACAATAAAATAATACGATAATCGAGATATCAGAACAATACAATTAAACCTAACATTCATGAAAAATCCTCATAACCCGATCAAGCACATCTACCACCTGTATTAAGCAGAAAAACAACATCTGGTAACAAAGTAAAAACTACAACAAAATAATACGATAATTCAGATATCAAAACAATATGGTTAAACCTAATCTCTACACAAAAATTCCTCAAAGTCTGACCAAACATTCATCTATCACCTATATTAAGTAGAGAAAACAACATTAAGAAGAACAACAACATTATAAGGTCTTCAGACTTTAAATATATATATAAATAATTTTTTCTCCTAGAATAGCTTTTGAAAGAATAGTCGTCGTAAACATAAATAAAGTGAGACATTAATAAAAATAATATTAATTGATTAGTTAAAAAAAAAATTCTAATCCTAAACCTAAACTCCTAAAGTTATGCTTAAATCTAAATACTAATAACATAATCGTATAAATAACAAATTTAACTAAATAAAGAGAGACAATTAATATAAATAATAGTAATTAATTTATCAAAAGGAATCTTAGACCTAAACTGATGTTTAAAGCTAAAAAACATAGTCTTATAAAAATATATTTAATGAATTCTATAAATTTAAGCTTCTTGTTATATATCTATAATAATAATTGGAGAAAAATAGTAAAAAGACGATTTTGTCTAAAGGAGAGAAACATAGTCGTATAAATATGTATTTAATGAATTCTATAAATTTAAGCTTCTTGTTATATATTAATAATAATAATTGGAGAAAAATAGTAAAAAGACGATTTTGTCTAAAGGAGAGACTTTTAATGAAGGGCAAAAAGTTCAAATCACATTATAAGGTGCTTCACACTTTTAATATAGTATAGTATAGAAGATAGATAGATAAAAAATCATAAATTCATATACTTAAAAGTCCCAAAAATTAAGAAAATTAAAAACTTATACACTTTTATTTATTAAAAAAAACGTAAATTCAAATAATTTATTTTTGTTTAATGTTCTTAAAATTTAAATTCTATAGAATAATTAAAAGTCCCCAAAACTAGAAATTTTAAAAACTTCTACACTTTTTATTTATAAAAAAAAAAGTATCTTCAAATACTTTAATTTTGTTTAATATTTTTGAAATTTAAATTCTATAGAATACGTAATTTTGTTATTCTATTTTAAATTTTTTAAGTTGAGAAGTAACCAACACTAAATATAACTCCCTTACTTCTCACTCTCACGTTCTCCACCAAAAATATGTCAGTTTGACAGTTAGTTTAATTTTTTTAAAATGTTTTCATAAAATTCAAATTTTGACAATTAGTAACTGAAAAAAATTTAAATATAAAAAATTGGGCAGTTAAATAATTTACAGATTACACGTTTCTAAATTTTTTTATGTTTCATGTGTCTAATGTTTATGCTTTTGTGGACTCTTATCTTTTAGAATTTTGAAAAGTTTTAAAATTGTTTTAATTTATCCTAATCAGAATCCTTATCCTTTTTGGTTGAAATTTATTTAATAAAACATCTGTAATAATTTCAAAATTACATAATTTAGTTTTCACTTTCCCTATATTTGCTAATATTTTATATTTTTATCAGTATTAAAAATAATTAACTAATATTTTTAATATTACATTTTATTCTTATCTATAAAAAAGGAAACAAAAATAAATAAATAAATTTATCCTAATTAAACTACATTAACTGCACACAACCAAAAACTCACCCCACCCGCACGTCCCTTCCCCTATTTCCTCTTACTAGTTTAGTGTACGCGCTTTGCGCGTGTATATCACGAAAGTTAATAATAAATGTATATAAAAAATAAATTTATTGTATTTACGTTATATGATAAAAAAAAGGTAACGTAAAAGAGATAATTTGATTTTTAAGTTACTTCATTCGGCGAAAAATTATTAGAAAGTAGCAATTGATCTTGGAATAAATTTTATATCTATTTAAAAGATATAGCTTGTACACAAAAAGAAAAAAAAGACAAGCATTAGAGCATATTATTAAAAATAATGACGATATGCCAAATCTCATAGTTTATTCACAATTGAAACAGTTATGTATAATTAAATTTTAAAAGTGAATTCATATAGAATTAGAATGACTAACCAATTTTTTGTGACGGAATGTAATGATTCAAAGAATCTGGTCAAAATTATAAATAAGTCAATTTTAAATTATTAATTGTATATAAGTCGTTATAAATTAAATCACAAAAAACTTCTCAATTAATAATTATCTATCAAGAATACATGATAATTTATTATTTTAAACTTCAAGAACATACTAAATCAGAAAAGAGAACTCCTCAATTAACAATTGTCTATAAAAAATACATGATAATTTATTTTTGTAAACATAAAAAATATATTAAAAATTTAAAAAATTTACCTCAAATCACAAGCAAATTTGTCTCTTCAATCATCGACACTATCAATATTTCACAAAAAAAAATCTCAATTAGCAATTGTCTATCAAGAATACATGATAATTTATTATTGCAAATTTCAAAAATATACTAAAATAATAAAAAACTTAACTCAAATCACAAGCAAATTTATCTCTTTAATAATAGATATTATCAAAATTGTAAGCATCAAGAACATACTAAAATTTTAGAAAACTTACCTCAAATCACAAGCAAGTTTGTCTTTTCAATCATAAGATATATATCAAGATTTCACAAAGAGATAAACCTTAGATTTTTTTGGCTACCTCATTCGGCGGCAAGATGATTGTTTCGTCTAATTTTTCGAATAGAAAATTTTAACTGAAAGAAAACACAAGAAATTGTCAAAAAGGAAGAGTCCATTATTGATTGTTAATTATGTATAATTCATAATTAATCTTTATAGTTATTAACTAAAAAAATTTTAAAAAAAAATTAAAAAAAATGATGATAATGAATGCAAGAAGATAACTTAATCATCAAAATTAAAATAAGAAGAAAAAGTAGAAGGAGAAGAACAATGTATTTTTTTGTAAATTTTGATTCAAAATATTACTAATATGAAATTATAGAAATTATTTTTTATATAAGCTAAAATTCTAATTGATTTAGAAGTGTTAAATATTATGATTTCTTACCTAAATAAAAATAACTAAACCTAAAAAAACTACAAATCAATTTAATTATGAAGAAATTTTACCCAAAAGGGCGCGTGAGAAAAAAAAGGACTTTTAGTATTAGCATTCTTCCAATTTATTGTCATAATAGGTTTCAAAGTCCTTATTAATTAAAATTACACGATAGTTTAGGAAGAATTTTAAATATGGTCATTCAATTTCTTTCCATAATAGGTTTTAAAGTCTTTGTTGATTAAAATTACACGGTAGTTATTTTTGCATTTAATTTCTTTTTGATATATTTTAGATTTAAAAGTTTTACTTTTTTACTATAAAAATAATTAAATATAATTTGAGAAAAATAGTAAATGACAATTTTGTCTAAAGCAAAGTCTTTTAATGAAGGGCAAAAAGTTCAAATCACATTATAAGGTCCTTCACACTTTTAATATAGTATAAATATAAATATAAATTAGTTTAATGTACGTGTGTTGTACGTATGTGTCACGTCAGTATAAAAAATTATATATAAAATAAATAAAGTATATAATATTGCAATTAAAGTTACAACAACATTATATTTACGAAAAATGATCATATTTCAGAAAAAGATTATATTTATCTTACATCTTAGTTTTTCAACAAAATTATCCTTGGACATTCAACTTCAATCACATATTTTTGTACAATATGAAATTACGATTTTTTCCAATATGAAACTTTTTTAAAAAGGATTAAAAAAAAAAAAGAGGCAAAGTACATGCATGGAAGGTATTACATTGTGTTACAATCGTAGAAATTGCAAAGAATTTGCAGTTAGATTTCGAGAAACAATACCAGAATAATTTGAGGTGTCTAAATCAAGTAGAGGCTACAAAATCCATCATCAGAATGTGTATATCATCGATGTCATGACGTTCCTCGATTCCTCGTTTAGTGTGTAAATCAACATCTGCTTTCCTTCCAATACATTGTTCAAACATGTATCAAAAGTACATTAAATACGTGTATAATACAAAATTAAACATTGATATAACGCAATGAGTATAGCAAAAATAAAACGGCAAAACTAAAAAACTGAAAAGATACCTTGAGATCCATATTTTCAGATATAGTTATAAAATTCTTTATAGCTAAAAGTTAAGCATTGACCTAAACAAAAGCGCACAAGAAACAGGTTAACAATCATTTTATTTACACTTATGACAAACATGAATTATCAAAAGGAGAGAATTTATTGTCAATTATTGAAAAACGACTTGAATCAAAACCAAACTAATAAGAAAAGACAGAAGTAGAAGAAGCAACG
Source organism: Jaltomata sinuosa (assembly GCA_003996215.1). Taxonomy (NCBI): domain Eukaryota; kingdom Viridiplantae; phylum Streptophyta; class Magnoliopsida; order Solanales; family Solanaceae; genus Jaltomata; species Jaltomata sinuosa. The sequence goes on from QJPP01001884.1 coordinate 143,528, forward strand.
TATTTTCTGAAAATTTGATCAAAATATTACTTAAATAGAATTATCAAAATTCTTTTTTTATATAAGGTAAAATTCTAATTGATATAGAAGTGTTAAATATTATGATTTCTTACCTAAATTAAATATAAAGACTTTAATTAATTTTAAAATCCTAAAATAATTAAAACAACCGACGTTATTTGGATTTTTTAAACCTTTTTGGGAGGTCTTCAACCCACTTTTTTTTTGGAATTCTTATTCACACGTCTTTTTTTTGTTTTTTTTTTTGGAAAAAATCATTTTTAATCGGTGGAATAAGTGAAAAGATAATTTTATTTATTGTGGAGTCTATTAATAAAGGGTAAAAAATTTAAATCACATTATAAGGTCCTTCACACTTTTAATATAGTATAGATCACGTTCAACACATACATACACGTCCTACACTACACACACATAATACACATTATAAATACATCGCCTGCACCCTTTTTATTTTAGAGATCGAGCACCAGACCAAGAAGAAAAATAAAAAAAACACAACACAGAGAAAGCATTGAAGGGAAAAAAAAAGTAGAAAGTACTTCTAGAGTAAAAGTTTTAGTCAGAGTTTTGATTTGTATTTGAAGTTGGAGTTTGGCCTAAAGTTAACGTTGCTAGCTTTGGAAATCTATAGAGTATACGTCACTTTCTGTTGTTAATTGAAAAGAATTTGAATGTTTCTTTCCGCTATTACTTTTTTATTTCAATACTTTATATGATTTAAAGTTTGTTTAATTTTCTTATGTTTAATAGTTTAAAGTGCATTTGAATTACATAGTTAAAAAAGTACATTTGAATTACTCTTTAGTTTTAATAATATTTAATCACTTCATTAGACGAATATAACATGTTTAGGCACTTTCTTTTTTTCTATATTTTGTTTTTAAATTATCATAAACTTATTGGCTTGGCTTTTTTATCACAATGAATTGTTTGTTTTCAGCACTAACTGTTAGTCTATGCCCAACAGGTTTATTTTAATTACAATTCATTAAAAATAAAGTTCTACGGCTTTGAATTATACTTGTGTAATTTAAAGTGATATGGATGCATTTAAGTACATCATGTATAGAAGAAACATATCAATTCAAGGAATAATGACGCTAAATATTTGAATAAAACTAATTACAAAAAATACATATTTTTTATTATAAAGTTTAAAAACTTTACAATAAATTTTAAATTGTAATCTGTTGAGATTTATTACAGTTTTATTCATCTGTATTAGTTTCAGTTAGTTGGTATGTAATGACCCTCCAAGTCATTTTATGAAGTTTTATTTATTTTTCCTATTTTAACCCTCTACGTAGTCTTTATATGTCATTTATAACTTTTAAGGTGGATAGTACGAACCTCGGGGTGTTCGGGAGTCATTTAAGTCATTGGTTGGGTTCTTGAGTTTTAAGAGAGTTAAGTTTAACTGCGGTTGACCCTACGACCTCGAATTGGTATTTTAGTATTTACAATAGGTCCGGAATTATTTTTTAGTCAATTTACATATTTGATTGATTTTTTTGAGGTTCCGAATAAATTTCGAGGTTCTATTTGAAATTTTAATTATTTTAGATAATTACTTAGTTGGTGATTTATTGGGCCAGTACAATTTATTTAATATCCTTATATAATGTGGCACGTATACAAGAATGATCTTAAATAGAAAGGGTTTGACATAATTAAAAATAACTAGTTTAGTGTACGTGCGTTGCACGTTTGTATCACAACAATATAAAAAATTGCATACAAAAAGACAATAGAGTATATAATATTGCAATTGAGGCCGGTGAAGCTCTTCACCACTCACGTATTTAAATCATTATCTAATATGATTAGTGTACGCGTGTTGCATTATGTATTACGTTAATCAATAAAAGTATATGTGAAACAAACATATCTTTGAAAAATAAAAGTCAACATTAAAATAAATATAACTTTTAATATCTTTACAAAAATAAAATAATACAATAATTGAGATATCAGAACAATACAATTAAATCTAATCTTCACAAAAAAAATTCAAAACCCGACAAAACATTCATTTACCACCAGTGTTAAGCAACAAAAAAAAATCTAGTAACAGAGTAAAACCTACAAAAAAATAATGCAATAATCGAGATATCAAAACAATACAATTACAATTAAACTAACTTTCACAAAAAATCCTCAAAACCCGACTAAATATTCATCTACAACCTGTATTAAGCAACAAAAATTACTAATCTAGTAACCGAATAAAAACTACAATAAAATAATACGATAATCGAGATACCAGAACATTACAATTAAACCTAACCTTCATGAAAAATCCTCATAACCCGATCAAGCACATCTACCACCTGTATTAAGCAGAAAAACAACATCTGGTAACAAAATAAAAACTACAACAAATAATACGATAATTCAGATATCAAAACAATACGGTTAAACCTAATCTCTACACAAAAATTCCTCAAAGTCTGACCAAACATTCATCTATCACCTATATTGAGTAGAGAAAATAACAGTAAGAAGAACAACAACATTATAAGGTCCTTCACACTTTAAATATATATATATAATTTTTTCTCCTAGAACAATTTTTGAAAGAATAGTCGTCATAAACCTAAATAAAATGAGACATTATAAAAATAATATTAATTGATTAGTTAAAAGAAATTCTAATCCTAAACCTAAACTCCTAAAGTTATGCTTAAGTCTAAATACTAATAACATAATCGTATAAATAACAAAGAGACAATTAATATAAATAATATTAATTAATTTATCAAAAGGAATCCTAAACCTAAACTGATGTTAAAAGCTAAAAAACATAGTCGTATAAATATATATTTAATGAATTCTATAAATTTAGACTTCTTGTTATATATTAATAATAATAATTGGAAAAAATAATAAAAAGACGATTTTGTCTAAAGGAGAGACTTTTAATGAAGGGTAAAAAGTTCAAATATTATAAGGTGCTTCACACTTTTAATATAGTGTAGAAGATAATTAAAAACAACAGCAAAAAAAGTTTCAAGCGAAGAGTTGCTGGACACACACACACGCCGCCTTCCACTTGAACTTCGAAGAGGACACTCTCAAACTACCTTCAGGTTAGTTGATTTAAGTGAATATATAAGGTACTATATTTTTATTATAATGTGGGGTGGAATGATATTTGACGTTGAGGTCCACGTTACGGAACCAGTTCTTGTGCTAGTAGAATTAGGTGAATTTATGATGGTTTAATGATGACAAAAAAATGATATCATGATGATTTAATCATTGGGCAATAATGACATGATAGGCTTAATGGTTACTTGTTTCTATGCACCGGATATCATTGCAGCTACAGTTTTGGTGTCTAGCTTCGGGTCTGTATATTACTCATACGGTTATCAATGAAATTTTTGATAGAGTGATGTTTTAGGTCTAGAATTCTTAGAGTAAGAATTCTTAATTTGGGGGTTGAATAACGATTCGTTTTAGTTGAAATTTGGTGTGCTAGTTCGTATTCTTATGAGGATTATATTTGAATAGATTTTGATAATTCGAAAGCATTACGAAAGAGAATGTTCGTAATTTGATACTTGGACTTCGGTTTGAGACAAGTAGAGATTTTTAATTTCTTTTTGAAGTGTTAGTGTTATTGTACTGAATGAACTTAAGAGTAAAGGGTAATGAGGGGGTCCCGTATAAATGAGATAACGAGCATTTATATGGACACCAGTGTTATGCTATGGGAAATTCTTATGGAGATTATTATCGATTGATAGAATCTCATAAATTGTGATACAATTGAACTGTTGAGACTCATGAATTATGTGAACTTGATTGTGATTGATAAACTCATTTATTCTACTTGATCATACACATTCTTTCATACCACTCTTATTGTTGCATGATATTGCCCACTGAGTTGTTTGTAAAATTCATATTCTTATTAAGCCGATGGAAAATGGTTACGTCAAGTGATATCATGCAAAGACGATGGGAAATAGTTCCGGCGAGTGGTACTGTGATTATTTATGAAATTTAAGTTCTTATTATGCCGATAGAAAATGGTTCTGGCGGGTCTTATTATGCCGATGGAAAATGGTTCCGGCGAGTTTCATTGTGCCGATGGGAAATAGTTCCGGCAGGTCTTATTATGCCAATGAAAAATGGTTCTGGCTGATTTTATTGTGCCGATGGAAAATAATTCCGGCGGATATATACCGATTTACTTTTGGCTAGTGCATTACATTTCATCTGCATTGCACGTTGTATTGAATTATTCCATACACGTGCCTTAATTAGTATGTTATGGCGACTCACATTTTGGTAAGATTTTACTGGTGAAAAAAAGAACTTTTAAGATACATCTAGTCATCGCTTCTAGAAGGAGTTAGTAATCAAAGCTTGCTGAGTACACGTGTTTCCCGTACTCACTCTATACTTGCTACACCTTTTTGCGTGCAGGGACTGAGCTAGGTACTAGGAATACTTGACTTGTTGTTTGTGTTCGAGGCTGCGGTTAGGATTCAGGGTGAGCTGCTTTCTCTTTGAAAGTACTGGATTCTAGAGATTCTTTATGTTTTCTATCTTACTTTCTTTCAGACAGTTATTTTAGTTTTCACAGACTTATTTCGTATTCGTAGATGCTCTTGTACTGGTGTCACCAGATCTTGGGGTAGTTTTAATATGAACTCATTATTTTCGTATTTATAAGAGTTGGTTGTTACTTTTACATTACTTCTGCATTATTTATTATTGTTAAATGGTTAGTAAAGGAAAGGGGTTCGCCTACAAGGATGGTGGGTGCCCTCACGGCCTAATAAAATTTTGGGTCATGATAACATGGTATCAGAGCATGGTTCATAGGTCCCACTTAGTACAAGAGTAAGGTCTAGTAGAGTCTTGCGGATCGGTGCGGAGACGTCCGTTACTTATCTTTTAGAGGCTATAGGACTTTAGGAAACTTCCATTCTGTTATTCCTTATCGTGCGTATGTGATTCAGTTTAAGGTCTAAACTTCTTTGTTCCATCCTCTCACCAATGGTGGTGACACGTTCTCAAGTTTGCACACCAATAATGATGAATGATGTTACACGATCTGATGCAAGATATTATGACATGGGTAGAAAGATAATTATCTAAGAAGCATTATAATTTTGAACAATGCAACTGAGGAGGCTAAGCATAGTAAGAATGATTTACTAAAGGTGTGTTTTGAACTAGTATACTTTATTATTTTCTGGATTTATTATGATAATCTTATGATGTGAGTGTATCAATGACAAGTCAATAATTTAATAATGAAATGGTATAATATTGACGACCTGAAGACAAATATATTCTTGTAAGGTTTCAATTAGGCGAGAGGACATGAAATATGATCTATTGTGATGAAATTCGTGATGGTAGAACTTGTTATAAGGTTTGCCTGAAAGCATTCCTTTTTATACTTTGGAGTAGAGGTGTACCGAAGGGAATTTTAATAGTTTAAGTTGGGTACCTATTAGCAAGGATATTTAAAGTGGTGGATTAGTTATAGATATTGACAAGTTCAAGTTATGAGTTGCATTTTGGAGATTGAATTGAGAATCAGTAATATTAGTTGAAACCAAGATAAGCGAATTCACCATAGGACTTTCGGGCATCTATGTTGGATGGGTAAACTCATAAACCAAAAGAAAAAAGGGATTCTTTAGTTAAATAATTTTGACAATAATACTTGTATGGAGCTGTATGGAAACATTCGTAGAGACATGTGTATAGTAGTTAAGACTTGCCTTGCAGATCATGGACCAGTATAGTGATGGTTGAGAATATTACATCGGCAAATAACTAACTTTATTAGTGTAACCATGGTTTTCCCAAGTATTATTCAATATGTTTTTGACATGCTATAATTTTATTTGATCGTGGATCTACTTCCTATTGTGTACTTACGTAATTTGTTTCGAATTTGGATATTCCTTGTGAATCGCTTTCCATGTCTGTACATATTTTTACACCCGTAGATAATTTTTAGTGGTGGATCGATTACATCGATCTTGTGGAGTTGACTTGGTAGTATAAGACACGTGGGTAGACTAAATTATTATGCATATTGTATATTGGATATGGATTGAATTTGTCCCTATCATGCAGTTCTAGACTATTATGCCAAGACAATGACCTTAGATACATCGGGTATCCCTAAATTAAAGTGGTTTCACAATCTATGTCCCTACCCGAGAAGGGTAATTTCATTCTGAAGGCTCAACGCATGCTTGGGAAGGAGTGTCTCACCTATTTAGCTTATATTGGTTATACCAGTACTGATACTCTTCATTTGGAATCAATGTTAGTGGTCAATGAATTTTTGAAGGCGTTTATGTGTGATCTTCTAGGCATTCACCTGATCGTGATATTGATTTTGACATTGACTTAAAATCGGGCACTCAACCCATTTTTATCCCTTTATATCGAATGGATCCGATAGATTAAAAGAGCAGTTGTAAGATTTTTTTTTTGAGTAAGGACTTTATTAGGTCAAGTGTTTCCCCTTGGAGGGATCCAATCCTATTTGTAACAAGGAAGGATGTCACCATGAGGATGTGCATTGATTACCAATAGTTGAACAGGGTGAAAATTTAGAACAAGTATCATATTGCATATTAATGACTTGCTTGATCAACTTCAGGGGCGTTTCGATATTCTCTAAGATCGATTTGAGGTATGGTTAGAATCAATTGAGGATTAGAGTAGATAATATCTCTAAACATAGCTTCTCGGGCCTATTGTGGCCACTATGAGTTCTTGATTATGTCATTTGGGCTAACCAACTTCCCAGCAGCATTTATGGAGTTGATGAATAGGTTGGTCAGGCCTTATTTGGTTTCCTTATAGTTTTATTGATGAAAACTTGATCTACTCTTGAGGTAGAGAGAAGCATGGACGATATTTGAGAATTGTGCTTCAGACTTGGAAGAAAGAGCGACTTTATGCAAAAAAAATTATATTCCAAGTGTGAGCTCTGGATCAGTTTTGTGACACTATTGAGGCATGTGGTAACCAAGGATGGTATTATATTTGATCCAAAAAAAGATTGAGGCTATTAGAGATTGGACTAGACCTACTTCACCTACCTAGATTCAGAATTTTGTGGGCTTAGCTGGTTATTATAGACGCTTTGTAGAGAATTTTGTTAAGATTTTACTGGTGAAAAAGGAAACTTTTAAGATACATCTCGTTATCGCTTCTAGAAGGAGTTAGTAATCAAAGCTTGTTGAGTACACGTGTTTCCCGTACTCAGTCTATACTTGCTACACCTTTTTGCGTGCAGAGACTGAGCCAGGTACTAGAAATACTTAACTTGTTATTTGTGTTCGAGGCTGCGGTTAGGATTCAGGGTGAGCTGCTTTCTCTTTGACAGTACTGGATTCTAGACATTCTTTATGTTTTCTGTCTTACTTTCTTTCAGACAGTTATTTTAGTTTTCACAGACTTATTTCGTATTCGTAGATGCTCTTGTACTGGTGTCACCAGATCTTGGGGTTGTTTGAATTTGAACGCATTATATTCGTATTTATAAGAGTTGGTTGTTACTTTTACATTACTTTTGCATTATTTATTATTACTAAATGATTAGTAAAGGAAAAGGGTTCGCCTACAGGGATGGTGAGTGCCTTCACGGCCTAATGAAATTTTGGGTCGTGACGTGATAGCAAGACAAAAGTTAGTTAGAGTCGGTTAGCCAACTATCAACAGCTGTTAGGAAGATTAGATATTTTCAGATATTTTCTGTTCACTCACACTTTATAAAAATACACTTCAGAAAAGAAATAAAGTTAATTTTTCATTTCCCTAATTGTTATGTTAGTGTCATTGCTCAATTGTTCTCAACCGTTTTCTTCGAGCTTCATTAATGGAGTTTCTCTTAACACTAGTGTTTTATTCATCTTTTCATTATGGTATCAGAGCCACAAGGCTTCTTCTTCGCATCAATTTCTCCATTTTCGCTCTTTTCTCAGTAATTGCAGATCAAAATCTGTGAATCTCTATTCTCCTCTTATTACCTCTTCTCCAACAGTTTTTTTTACCTTGTGGAACAAAAATTTCATATAGCAACTTTCAATCCACGATAATTTCATATAGCAATTCCCAATCCTCATGGCGGTAAATCAAAATCAACCTCAAGATATTGGTGATTCGACTGATTCTTTATACATGCATCCATCGAAGAGTGTTGGATCCACAATCATGCCAATGGTGTTTGATGGAACTGGGTACAAATCTTAGAGACGAGCAGTCCTTCGTGCCCTGTCCGTGAAAAAAAGACAGGTTTCATCAATGAAAAAATTGAAAAACCTGCCCCAAATGCAGCAAGTTATGCACAATGGGAACACTGTGATGACATGGTAACCTCATGGATTTTGAATTCACTTTCAAAGGATTTGGCTGACAGCTTGCAGTATGTAAACAACGCAAAGGAACTTTGGGATGAATTGGAAGACCGGTACAATCAAACAAATGGTGCAAAGTTATACCAACTTTAACAGGAGATATATGATCACACAGGGCAATCTAGATATCACTGGCTATTACACCAAAATCAGAAAGCTTTGGGAAGAACTGAGCACCTTAGACAGAAATTCTTAGTGCACATGTTTGTGCATCTGTGGGGGAAAAACCAAAATGCATAAAGCTGAGCAAGCAGACGACTTAACCAGTTTTTGATGGGCTAAAATGAGGTATACACTGTGGTTTGAGGTAGCATCCTCATGATGAATCCTTTGCCCACAATGGCCAAAGCTTTTGCAATCTTATCACATGAGGAATGACAAAGAGAGGTTAAGCCTCACAATCGCTTGGTCCTTGAGTCTAATTCTCTAAATGCTGCAAGATCCAGTAATGCCATGGTTAATGTTGCCAGCACCAGCTATAGGACCAACTACACTAGGGTCAACTACCTCAACAAAGGATCCACCTAAAAGATAATATCTTTTCTGTGATTACTTCAAGAAAATTGGACACACAAAGGAAAGATGCTAGATACTACATGGTTTCCAACAAAATTTCAAATTCACCAAGGGAAAAAACTCAGGAACAACAACAAATATGTATGGAGAGCAGACTCTATGGTGTCAACGAGCCATGATGATAAGTAGCTCCAGGAACAGGGTCAAAAATCTCACAATTTCACCAAACAATAGTATGATCAGTTGTTTAGTTTGCTTGAGCACTTCCATGTCTAAGGAGGAGGTGTGGCAGGAAGTTTTTCTAGAAAAATGGTTGATAATCTCATTGGCAGAGCTGTGAACTTTACAGGTATCCTTGCTTGTTATTCCTCAATTACTGACATTGGTGACCTAACTTGTAAATGTTTCAAACTATCTGCTGACTCTTGGATCATAGACTCTGGGGCCACCAACCTTATGACCTATACTAGAAGCTTACTCACAAATGTTAGAATTTTACCTTACCCTTTCCTTGTCACATTACCAAATGGATATAAGGTGAGAGTAACAGAAATTGGTGATGCATTTCTAAATCCAACATTAACTTTGTTTAAAGTGTTATTCATCCCTAACTTCAAGTTCAACTTTATTTAAGTTCACTGTTTGCCTCCCACGTTAAAGGTTCTGTTAATTTCAACACTTCCTCATGTATTATGCAGGGCCCTTCACTGAAGAGCCCTCTGGAGATTGATAGAGCAAGCAATGGTCTCTATTTCCTCTGCTCAAAATGCCACAATTGTTGTCCCAACACAACATCAACTAATCATTTTTCTTCCGCAGTTTGTAGTACAAAATGCCTAAAATCTTGTTCTTCTTTTATTCCCCCTGTAAGATCCATGAATCATGTTTCTGATTGTAATAAGCAAGTTCTGTAATCAATACCTATTCCCCTTATGATAACCACTAACTCTGACAATAAAAGAACTTGCAAAGATGTTTTTGTTCCTCAATCTGATTCTCATTCTGCATCTCTCACTGTTAATGCTTCTACTTCTACTGCATCTGATGGAAATTGTATTGACCACTTATGGCACAATAGACTAGGACATGTGCCTTTTGTAAATATGAGGGGCATTTCCACCATACCAGTAACCTTTTCACCCAAGCAACCATTTTTGTGCAACATATGTCATATGGCCAGGCAAACTAGACTACCCTTTCCACAAAAGACCACAAATACCACTGCCAATGTTTTTGACCTACTTCACATGGACTTGTGGGGTACTTATCATGTTCCCACACCTGAAAATAACGGGTACTTCTTGACCATAGTTTATGATTTTAGTAGATGAACATGAACTCAATTGCTTAGCTGCAAAAGTAACACTCTACAAACTATAAAAGCCTTCATCTCCCTGATAGAAAATCAGTCCAAAATAACTGTCAAATCCATAAGAATTGACAATGGTACAGAGTTCACCAACTCATTTTTTCTCAAAACAAGGCATCATTCACCAAAGAACATGCTCTTATACACCACAACAAAATGATGTACTGGAAAGGAAACATAAGCACCTCCTTGAAACTGCAAGAGCATTGTTATATCAATCTAAACTCCCCATCAAATATTGGGGAGAGTGCGTCCTAACAGCCACCTACTTAATCAATAGGTTTCCCACCAATACACTTTGCAAGAAAAGCCCTTTTGAGATCCTCTATCACAAACAACCTACCTATTCCCACTTGAGATCTTTTGGCTGTTTATGTTTTCCCAACACCCTTAAAACACACATGGACAAATTTGAGCCAATGTCTACTCCCCACATCTTTGTTGGATACCTTTTCAACATAAAAGGTTACAAGATCCTAGACTTGAGTACCAGAAGGATCCATATTTCCAGAGATGTCTCTTTCCTTGAACATGTTTTCCCTTTTGCTATTTGTTCCTGATTGTAGTTTTACTTATATTATGCATAAGATTACAAATAACTCATCTTCAATGTTACATCCTCCTCAAAACAATTTTAATAATGCTCACATGATGGATGAGGACTCCACCACCAATACTATTACACCACTTGTTTCCTCTACCATAGCACAATCATCTAGCAACTTTTCACCCTTATCAACTACTACACACACTCAATCAGATCACACATTAACAAACCTGCCTAGCCAATCCACACCACAACACAGTGAAGATGAGATCCCACTACCTACACCTGCACCCTCACCGTCACACAGTAAAGCTGAGACCCCACTACATACTTCTGCACCTCTCAGAAGGTCCAATAGACCCCACATAGTGCCCTCTTATCTCAAAGAATACAATTATTCCCTTCCAGACTCGAAGTCTCTACCATCATCTCAGCCTCCATGTCTCCTGCACTGACATATCCCTCAAAAGTCTTAGTTCAGATAGTCAGCAACTAGTAAGAAACATTTCTCACAGTAGTGAACCATGTTCATATGAGGAAGCAATCTTAGATCCTGCATGGAAAGCAACAATGTCTTTGGAGTTTGAAGCACTCTATGCTAATGGAACATGGGATTTAGTACAACTTCCTGCAGGTAAAAGAGCTATAAGGTGCAAGTGGGTGTACAAAATTAAACACAAGGCAGATGGAAGCATAGATAGGTTTAAGGCTAGACTTGTGGTCAAGGGATACACTCAATAAGCTGGTATAGACTATGATAAAACATTCTCATCAGTAGTAAAGATGACAACTATTAGAACATTGATAAGTTTGGTAGTTAATAAAGGATGGTTCATGCATCAACTAGATGTGAACAATGCATTTCTCAATGGTGATTTAAATGAGGAGGTCTACATGGATGTCCCAATGAGTCTCATGGTCAACAAAGGTTTTGTTTGCAAGTTAAAAAAATCTCTCTATGGTCTGAAACAAGCCAGCAGACAATGGTATGACAAGTTGGCACAAGCACTATGTTAAAGAGGCTACTCCCACTCCAACAATGACTATTCCTTATTCTATAGGAAAAATGGTCTATCAACAGTGTTTGTTGTAGTTTATGTTGATGATGTCATCCTGACTGTAACTGATCAAGCTGAGATTCAATCACTCAAGGACTTTATCCATGATCAGTTCAATATTAAAGATCTAGGCAAATTGCACCACTTCCTTGGCATGAAAATCCTATACAAGGACAATAGTGTTCTTATTTCACAAAGAAAATTTACAACAGATCTACTCAAAGAATTTGATTGTTACAGTTGCAAGGGTGCATCTTCTCCCCATGAGAGTGGTGACAAGCTGAGACCAGATAAAGGAAATCTATTAAGTGACCCTACATACTACAGAAAGATTGTGGGGAAACTAAATTTCCTTACTCACACAAGGTTGGATATAGCCTTGAGTGTCCAACATCTTAGTCAATTCTTACAATCTCCAAGGGAACCTCACCTTAAGGCAGCTTTCCATGTGTTAAGATACTTGAGAAGTGATCCAGCCTTGGGAATTTCTTATCAAATAGTCAAGACTATACCATTTCTGCATATTGTGATTCAGATTGGGCTACCTGCCCTGAGTCTAGAAAATCAGTCAGTGGGTATATAGTGATGATGGGAGACAACCCCATCAACTGGAAATCAAAGAAACAAAGTCTCCTCAGCTGAGGCAGAGTACAGGGACACCATGAAAGTTGTTGGAGAGTTAGTGTGGTTAAACAGACTGTTGCTCGAGCTTGATGTCCCTTGCAAACATCCCATATCAGTGTTCTGTGATAGCCAGGCCGCAATAAACATTGCAAATAATCCTGTTTTCTATGAACATAGAAAACACATTGAAGTTAACTAACATTTTGTTAGAACACAACTTTAAACAGGTCTCATTGTGCTTCATTATATTCCCACAAATGATCAACTGACAGACATCTTCACAAAGGCCCTTCCAGGAGCAAAACATAGTACCATTTTATGCAAGTTGGCTGCGAGTCTCTCCCCTCCAGCTTGGGGGGGGGGGGTGTTGAGATTTATTACTGTTCTATTTATCTGTATTAGTTTCAGTTAGTTAGTAGCAAGACAAAAGTTAGTTAGAGTCGGTTAGCTAGTTGTCAACAACTATTAGGAAGATTAGATATTTGCAGATATTTTTTGTTCACTCACACTTTGTATAAATACACTTTCAGAAAAGAAATGAAGTTAATTTTTCATTTTCCAAATTGTTGTGTTGGTGTCATTGCTCAATTGCTCTCAACCGTTTTCTCCAAGCTCCAATAATAGAGTTTTTCTTAATCAAAATTTTGAATTTGAATATGATAAAAAATTAAATATATTATTAAAGATAAATTGGTTACAAGTGATTATAACTTCTTAAGTTTAACCTTTTCAATTTCATAATTGATATATTATTTATAAAAAAATATATTAAGTTAATATAAAAATCAATTTTAAACATTTAATAATTTTGTGGGATGATGGATTGTAAATTTAAACATGGACTCTTCTTATTAATTTGAATGGAGATCTCTTCCGCATTTTCCAGTACCCTTATTATTTACTTTAATAAATTTATTTACGGAGATCTCAATACATATGTATGTTATTCACCTAATTTTTTTTCTCATTAGTTACTGAATATCGATGCATGTGTTCATCAAATTCGTTAAGTTCTTCATGTTATAAGGAGATCGAGAATATGCAATTCAAGATTTTGTTGGATCCTTATAGTACTCTAATGAATGTATAATAAACTATGCTTAATGTGAACACCAATGATTTGATATTTTTCATTATTTTCATACTTTTTATTTTTCAAAAGATTATGATGTTTGATCCGTTTGCCAATAGCGTTGTCGAATTATATGATAGATAGAAGGAAATAAGGATCTTGGACTGTTTTGAACCGAGGGTTTATCAGAAACAACCTCTTTACTTAACTCTGGGGTAAAGGTACGATCTGCGTATATTCTACCCTCTCTAGACCACACTTTGTGGGAATCTATTATGTATGTTGTTGTTGTTGTTGTTGTATATAAGGAAATAAGGATTGACATTGATAAAATAAATATCATCAGATTGTGCAGTCACTATCTCACTAAATTCATTGATATTTGCACTCCTAATTTAGTGGAATTGGAAAAATATATGAAATAAATTACCTACATGAAAATTTGTCATGACCCGATTTCTCGGTCATGTTGACACCTACAATCCCCCAGTAGGCGAACCAATCCCCATAGCCCAGAACGGTTAGTAATGAGCTACTATCTAATAGTTAAGTGGAAGAAACGATATAATCAAGCGAAAGCAAAGGAACAAGATGAAAAGATAGATAACAGGAATACAAATACATATGCGGCAGCTAAACCAAGCCCCAAAATCTGATATCATAGTATAGAGCCGGAGCTACATATAAGGAGTGTAAAGCATCCAAAATAATATAAACACAACTGTCTCCGAGTAGTAACAAAGTACATGTACAAAAGATAAATTAAAGCTAAGCTTCGGTCGCCAAGAGCTCACCCTCAGTCTAGATAGTCTAAAAATGGATTCCCGCATGACTCTCCACAAGCTAACGGTGATGACCCACACTAGGATCTGCACTAGAAGATGCAGAGTGTAGTATGAGAACGAAATGCGAAGCAATAGGTACCCAGTAGGTATCATAGGCCGACTGGGCACATATAAGATAAAAGAGCAGTAATAAGCGGAATAGAAACAAGTTGTCACCGAAGGCAATGAATAAGCACATGGAAACTAGCCCGGAAGGAATACAAATAGGAACAACATACATGGCTAGGTACTATAACACAATCACAGGCAAAAGGAAGAAGCACATACCCGGGATCCTCTCAATTACAAGTATATAAAGAAGAGCTTAGAAAGTAGGCGGTATACCGGTAACCTCAAATGGATAGAAAATGAGAGAAAAGATAACGATAATCATGCTTGAATACAAGATACGATAACCCCAAATAGACATACTAATCTCAAGTCAGAATCCAATAGTTAAAAGCTCAAAAGCAATCTTTAAAATCTCCAATTTCACAAGAAACCATAACAAAAACCAATACCGCGATATAATAACAATAAGTCTAAGTATAATCCCACGAGCTCCCATACACCCAAGGAATACAAGCAAGTGAAGACAAATTCTCCGGCAGCCCATACTAACAGGGTGTACAATCAATAAATACCAAACAAGGGTGGAACCTCACACAAATGAATGATATGCTATGATATGACAAACCAAGTGTGACCACAGTGTCAGTATGTAACCTCTTCCCGTGCTCCAAAGGTCCAATAAAGGTGGGATCCATGGAAGTACTTCTCCCGAGTACATCTACTCCGCCGTACACTCCTACCCCCGATCACCCTTTTGCTCGTAGCACTTGGTTCGGAATGACAGGGTCCATGGAGGTCTACTCGTAGACCACATACTATACTCTAACCTCAAACTATCAGTCTGAAGTGCCACCGGATCTAAACTAGTACTCAAATTCTCAAAATGCATGCCTGAACTCCATCTAGGTCTAAATCAATGAAATAAGTCTCATAAATCCCCTTCAAGGGTGCTTGGGAGTATCCTGGTCTAAAACAGTAGTAAATCAAGTTTGATGCTCGGCTTTACCAAGTCTAATATCATTTCTCATCCATAACAGGGTCAATATAGCACCTCGGCTCAACCGGGTCTAACATATAGAAGGAAAACTGTAACAAATCTTTATTTTAACTTTTCTTATCCCAAGAAGATCCATTAAGATGATACCAAACCATTTCATAATCAATTTTACCAAAAACGGGTCCCACGGCCCATGCAAGATTTAGAAATTATCAATAGAAAGCCCAAAGCCAAAATCGTAGTAAAATCATGAATAAAATCCTTTATATGCATGATAATAGCATGCTCAATCACAATCAATAGCCCAACGGCTCACAATCAACCTACCGGCCCTGCACAGTCTCCAATCGTTCTACAACACAGATAGCCAGCTCTATAACAATAATAACAATGTCCGGGACTCATGGACATTCCCAATTTCTCACCATCTATTTTCCAGAGTCTATATAAGGCCTCAAAGGACCACAAGGGTGATACTATCATCTATCGCAAATACTACAACCATCGGAAGAAGAAAGGAATTGGACATGAATAAAGTGGTCAAGGTATGTGGTACCAACTAGTAAACCCAACCCAAGGATGCCCATTAATATAATTTTATCCTATATATGTGAAGTCTAAAGAGTTTAAATCGTAACCTACCTGTCGTCCGATGATAAGCTGTTGGGACAATGATATCCAAGCCCGAATCACTCTGAGAAGTCCCGAATGATAATTAAACTATCAAAATCATAAATAACACATTAAAATGAGTCTACTAATACCCGTAATGCTATACTTATAGCGGGGTCAAAAAATTGGGTTACTGGCAGGCCCGCAGGCTCCGTAACCCACTACCGAGAATGAAAGAGTAACCAATGATCACAAGGATCCTAAGAGTGCATGCCTAAATAATTGGAGAATTTGGGCATGAAATCCGAGCTAAAATAAACCGCTCAAGCCAGAAATAATGAATGGGATTTAGGAACTAAAACCAGAAAATTAACAAGAATTTCTCACCACAATTAAGGGAAACGAACCAAGGAAGTGTTTCCAATGAGCCCACGAAGCATGCAATTCACAAGAGGGCAGAATCCACAAACAATTTCGAGCTCCAAGAATTTACAACAATGGAGAGGAATTAAAGAATGAAAAAGTTTGGAGTTTAGTAACAACTTATCCGATTATAAGACGGGGGAATGACCACGATGAGATGGTGAAAACACCCCAAGAATTTGGTGGTCAAAAGTGGAGAAATATGGAGTTTGGGAGCTGGTAGCTATGGAGAAAAACAAGTTGGGTTTTAAAATAAGGAATGAAGAAGAAGGAACAATTTGAATGCTGCAAGGCGTGCCTACACGAATGCGGCCAGGCCACCACCTACGCGAGTACGCAAACACAGGCAGCCCGGGCGTACGCGAAGGACAAGCGCTAGCCAGGCCAGGTGCCTACCTTGCGCGAATGCAACCAGGCCACCGCGTACCCGGGCACGCAAACGCAGTCCAGGGAGCGCCTAGGCGAAGTCAAGGCAGAGGGGCGGCTAGCATATACCTATGCGAATGCGGGCAGCCACCGCGTACGTGAAGGCCATGCCAGTGCCGTGACACCACCAGCTGCCAACAACAAACCTCAACTTAGAATTTTCTCCGACGAACCCTCAGGAACACACCGAGGGTCCCACAAACACAAACAAGCAGAGCTATTCAAATAAAAACAGCATTTCAGACTCAACGGAAAGGATGAAAATTCCAACGGAGGTCGATAACACAAAAGGTGGGCCCCATGTCCAAGAACTAACTTAGGCCGATCTTTCCAAAATGGAACACCATGTCCTAAAATGAGTCCAGAAGCCTCGGGACCCAAACCAAAGGTCCCCCTAGCCCAAAGTCAACATTCCAGAGCTAATAGAGCAGTCAGAATTTTAATCCGAAGCCATCTTCTCCAAATGTTAACCAATGTCAAACTTTTAAGTTCAACTTGGCTAAAACACAAAAACCAAGGCAAAACAAAATCAAAAGCTCCCAGAACCTGACCAAGGGTCCATCTAGACCAAAATCTACGCTCCGAAGCTAACAGAACTGTCAAAATTCAATTTCGACCACATTTACCAAGAATGTTAAAGTCAATGATATTCTAAGTTTAGGCTCTAAAATATGCAAACATCCAAAATGACCAAACGAACGACCAGGGCAGCGAACCATCGGTCCTAGTAAGTCATAAATGACTTGGAGCCACTACAAGAAAGCTCTAACAGTACAAGGAAGGCATAACCACAAAGATAACCGGAAGGATCATCACAACATTCACTACTAAAAAGACTTTCATCCTCGAAAGTCAAGAAGAATGGAGTACTTAAAGGATCAAACAATTGGGGATACTGAGCTCACAACTCACTCTCGGTCTCCTAAGTAGCCTCCTCGACCGGATAATGCCTCTACTGAACTTTCACAACCCGAATCTCCCTAGATCTAAATCTACTAATATGTCTAGCCAAAATAGCTATCGGCTCCTCAACAAAGGATATACTTTCATCTAACTGAACCGAATCCTAATGAAACACATGCGACTCATCTGGAATACACCAGTGCAACATCGAGATATGAAAAATGGGATGCACAGCTGAAAACATCAGAGGCAAAGATAACATGTAGGCAACACTACCAACCCTCTGCAGAATCTCAAATGGCCCAATAAACATGAGGCTAAGCTTGCCCCACAGACCAAATCTCATCACTCTCTTCACAGGCGATACTCGAAGGAATACCAAGTCACCAACACTGAACTCCAAGGCATGAAGTCTACGATCAGCGTAGCTCTTCTGCCTACTCTAAGCTGCTCTGAGTCTATCCTGAATCAAACGGACTCAGTTTAAGGAATCTTGTAGTAAATCTGTACTCTGGGGTCTAGACTCTAAACCGTCAAACTAACCAATCAGCAATCTGCAATGCCTACCATACAAAGCCTTGAAAGGTGACATGTCGATGCTCAAATAAAAGCTATTATTATAAGCAAACTCGGTGAAAGGCACAAACTGATCCCATAAACCTCTAAGGTCAAGAACACAGGCTCGAAACATGTCCTTCAGGACCTGAATAGTCCTCTCGAACTGGCCATCTGTCTGAGGGTGGAAAGCAGTACTAAGCTGAACCTCTGTACCCAAATCCCTTTGAATAGCTCTTCAGAACTGAGATATTAACTGAGTGCCACGGTCTAAAATGATAGAAGCTGGGACCCCATGCAACCGAACAATCTCGCGAAGGTAAATCTGAGCTAACCTCTCTGCACCGTAAGAAGTCTAAACTTGTATTAAGTGTGCTGACTTAGTCATCGTATCAATAATCACCCAAATGGAATCAAACCCCCGAGAGGTACGAGGCAAACTGACTATAAAGTCCATAGTAATCCCTTCCCACTTCCACTCAGGAATGGGAAGTTATTGTATCAACCAACCAGGTCTTATGTGCTCGAACTTAACCTGCTAATAGTTCAAGCACCAAGATACGAACTCCACTACGTCCCGCTTCATACCACTCAACTAGTAAAGCTATCTCAAATCTCTATACATCTTCGCTACGCTAGGATGAATGGAGTATCTAGAACAATGCACCTCACGAAGTATCAACTGAACCAAATCTCAAACCCTCAGAACACAAAGACGACTGTCGAACCTCAGAATACCATCAGAATCCAATGTAGCCCGACTGGCCTCACCCCAAACTACCTGAACATGAAGGTCACACAAACTCTGATCCTCAAACTTTCAAATCTGAATCTAATCAACTAGAGTAGAACGAAACTCAATATTGGCAAAAACTCTGCTAGGATATGACAAGTCAGGCCTAACCCGATGGTTAGCCAAGGACTGGATGTCCAAGTCCAATGGTCACTCAGAGACTGAAAGTGAAGCTAGGCTGCCCATACTCACCGTTTTTCGACTCAAGGCATCTGCTACCATATTTTCCTTGCTCGGATGATAAAGAATAGTGAAATCATAGTCCTTCTGTAGCTCGATCCATCTCCTCTGCCTCGAGTTGAGCTCTTGCTGACTCGTAATGTACTGAAGACTATGATGATCAGTGAATATGTTACAATGAACTCTATATAAATAGTGCCTCCAGATCTTGAGCACGAAAAATACCACCACCAACTCCAAGTCATGAGTGGGATAGTTGTGCTCGTGAGCCTTCAGCTACCTCGATGCATATGCTATCACTCGACCCTGCTGCATTAACACAACAAAGAATGACCCTAGAAGCATTATAATATGCGGAGAAGCTCTGACCCTCAACCGACAAAGTCAAAACAGGAGCTGAAGTCAACAAGGCCTTAAACCTCTGAAAGCTATCCTCGCACTAATATGACCACTGAAATGGAACATCCTTCCTAGTCAGCATAGTCAAGGGTGCTGCTATGGAAGAAATTCCCTGAATGAACCGCCTGTAGTATCTCGCTAACTCAACAAAGCTGCGAACCTCGGTAGCATTAGTAGGTCTAGACCAATCACGAACTGCCAAAATATTACCTAGATCAGCTCTAATCCTATTATTAGACACCACGTGCCCTAGGAATGCAACTGACTCAAGCCAAAACTCACACTTTGAGAAATTGGCATGAAGCCGATGATCTCTCAAAGTCTAAAGTACCGTCCTCAAGTGCTGCTCATGCTTATATCTACTCCAGGAGTATACCAGAATGTTTTGTATGAAGATTATCATGAACGAATCCAAATATGGGCTAAGCACTTTGTGCATCAAGTCCATGAAAGCTATGGGGGCATTAGTCAACCCAAAAGACATCATCAGGAACCCATAATGGCCATAACGTGTCTTGAATGCTGTCTTAGGGATGTCCTCCGCCCTAATCCTCAACTGATGGTAGACGGACCTCAAATCAATATTTGAAAACATGGCTGAACCCTAAAGTTGATCAAACAAGTCATCAATCCTCGGCATCGGATACCTATTCTTAATTGTCACCTTATCCAGGTGCCGATAATCAATACACATCCGCATCGACCTATCATTTTTCTTCACAAATAGAACAGGAGCACTCCACGGTGACACGCTTAGTCTAATAAACCCCTTAGCTAACAAATCCTGGAGCTTCTCCTTAAGCTCTCTCAACTCAGTAGGAGCCATACGGTAGGGAGAAATTGAAATGGGCTTGGTGCCCGGCTCTAACTCAATAGAAAAATCAATATCTCTCTCAGGTGGAAGGCCTGGTAGGTCGGTAGGGAATACATATAGGAAGTCTCTAACCATAGGGACAGACTCAGGAGATAAAGGTTCAGCACTAGCATCTCGGACATACGCTGGATAAGCTAAACACCCACGGGAAATCAAATTTTTAGCTCGAAGACAAGAGATGATCCCAGACGGTGCGCGGCTAACAGAACCCTGCCACATAACCAAGGATAAACCACGCACGGCGATGGTAATGTTCTTGGCATAACAATCCAAAATTGCACGGTGAGGGGATAACCAGTCCATGCCCAGTATCACATCAAAATCTAACATATCAAGTATCATCAAATCACCCCAAGTCTCCAAATAACCAACAGATATCATGGAAGATCTCACAATCCGATCCACTACTAAAGAATCTCCTACTGGGGTCCAAAAAGAAACAAGAATAGAAAATGGCTCACTAACCAACCACAAACAAGGCACAAAGTAGGAAAATACATATAAACAAGTAGATCCAGGATCAAACAAAGACATAGCAGACTGACGGCACAAAAAGATCATACCTGTAATCACAGCATCCGAGGCCTCTATCTCCGGTCTATCAGGGACCATATAGAACTGACGATGACCTCTACCTATCTGACCGCCATTCCTACCACCTGCTATACCATACGGGGCACCACCCCTAGCTTGACCACCACATTCTCTAGCCGGTGGCTAAACTGCTCATAAAAGCTTTGCCATCTGAGTGGCTGACTGAACTGTACCCCGCTGGGGGCAATCTCTAGCATAATGGCCAATAACCCCAAACTTATAATAAGGCCCTGATGGCATGTACTGTCGAGATGGGCCAGCAAGACCTGAATGGACACTACGGCCAGATGATCCAAAAGCTGTACCTCTCAAAGACTGGCTGCTATAACCCCGATTGCTACTCTGACCCTGCTCAAACTGAGTACCACCAAAAGTATGAAGTGAAGCCTGAACCGGTTAGCTGGACTGACCCTGGTGCTGCTGTGGCTGATAACCCCGGCCCCACTGCCCTGAACCTCTACCACCATGTCTAGAACTACTGTAGCCACCCTAATAATGAGGTTGCTTATCTCTAGCCCCGTGATCCTGTCAGTGCATGTCCTCCACAGTACGGACATAGTCTGTAATAGCCTAAAATGACCAACCACTAGAAACAAATATCTCAGCAGGCTGTCTAAGCTCAATCTGCAATCCCTTAACAAACCTGCGAATCCTGTCTGGCTCAGTAAGAATGATCATAGCCCAAATAGAGCAGGCTGATAGAAACGGGTCTCATACTCAGATATAGACATGGATCCCTGCATAAGCCTAGTGAACTGCTCCCGACGATTCTCACGATCACACTGAGGTAAGAACTTGTCCATGAAGGCCTCATAAAACTCAGACCAAGGCATTGGAGGTGATGTAAAAGGTTTGCAAGCAACCTGTACCCTCCACCCTAACTTTGCTGGACCTTCCAGCTGATACGTAGTATATCCAACCCCGTGAGTATCTAGCAAACCCAGATAGTGTAACATCTCCTCATAGGTAGTAATAAAGTCATACGGGTTCTGACCCAATGTACCAGCAAATTTTGGTGGTGCCAATCTCAAAAATCTACTCAAGGCCTTCTGCTCCCCATCTTTCATAGCTGGGTGAGAAGCAAGAGGTTGTGCAACTGCTGGAATAAGTATAACCTCAGCACGGGGAGCCACAGTAGCAGGCTGCGCTTCTGAACTTTGAACACTCGGGGTTGCCCCCTAGCGGATGTTTGTGCTACCTCAGAAGGTCGCTCTCCAATCATGCCCAATAGCTGAAGTAGTAAACCCCGAATATCTGAATACTGAGCTGGGGCTGAAGCTGGCACACAAATTGGTGCTGGAACTGGTACTGGAGCTAGTGGTACCTAGGCTATACTCGAGTTTATATGTTGATGCTCAGGAACAAACTCTGGCTCATAATCATGCTCGGGCTCTACCTCAACTCTAGCAGCTCTAGCAGGGGCCGCTACTCTAAGACATCCTTGACCCCTACGTCTATGACTTCCCCGGCCCCTAGCTGGTGTCGGGGGTGCTGGAGTCGGAGGCTCATCTCTACTCGATGCTGACGATCTCATACGAACCATCTGCGGAAGAGTGAACGAGAATAAGTGAGATTTCCCAGAAACATCCAAGGATACTAAGCACGAGATAGAATCAAGAAAATTCCATTTTTCCTAAGATGTCACCATAGCCTCCCGAAGATTGAGTATGAACGTCTCCGCCCAGATCTGCAGGACTCTACTAGAAATTGGCTCATATATTGATGACACCGGTGAACCTAGAGCTCTGATACCAAGCTGTCATGACCCAATTTTTCAGTCATGATGGCACCTATAACCCCCCAGTAGGCGAACCAATACCTGTAGCCCAGAACGGTTAGTAATGGGCTACTAGCTAACAGTTAAGCAGAAGAAATGATATAACCAAGCGGAAGCAAAGGAACAAGATGAAAAGACAGATAACAGGAATATATATACATATGCACAAGCTAAACCAAACTCCAAAACCTGGTATCATAGTATAGAGCCAGAGCTACATATAAGGAGTATGAAGTATCCAAAATAATATAAACACAACTGTCTTCGAGTAGTAACAAAGTACATTATACAGAAGATAAACTAAAGCTAAGCTCCAGTCGCCAAGAGCTCACCCTCAGTCTGGATAGTCCATAAACAGCTCCTTGCACGAGTCTCCAATGAGCTAACAATGATGGCCCACACTAGGATCTGCACCCAAAGTTACAGAGCATAGTATGAGCACCAAATACAAAGCAAAATGTACCCAGTAGGTATCATAGGCCGACTAGGAACATATAAGATAAAAGAGTAGTAATAAGCAGAATAGAAACAAGTAGTCACAGAAGGCAATGAATAAGCACAGAAGCTAGCACATAAGGAATACAAATATGAACAACATACATGGCTAGCTACTATAACACAATCACAGGCGAAAGGAAGGAATACATACCCAGGATACTCGCAATAACAAATATATAAAGAAGAGTTTAGAAACTAGGCGGTATACCGGTAACCTCAAATGGATAAAAAAGTAGAGAAAAGATAATGATAATCATGCTTGAATACAAGATACGATAACCCCAAATAGACATACTAATCTCAAGTCAGAATCCAATAGTTAAAATCCCAAAAGCAATCTTAACAATCTCCAATTTTCACTAGAAACCATAACAGGAACCAATACCGTGATATAATAACAATAAGTCTAAATATAATCCCACGGGTGCCCATACACCCAAGGAATACAAGAAAGTGAAGACAAATCCTCTGGCAGCCCATACTACTGGAGCGTACAATCAACAAACAACAAATAAGGGTGGAACAGAGATCAATTTTAAACATTCAATAATTTTGTGGGATGATGGATTGCAAATTAAAACATGCACTCTTCTTATTAATTTGAATGGAGATCTCTTTCGCATTTTTTAGTACCCTTATTATTTACTTTAATAAATTTATTTACGGACATCTCAATACATATGTATGTTATTCACTTAAATTTTTTTCTCATTACTTACTGAATATCGATGCATGTCTTCATCAAATTCATTAAGTTCTTCATGTCATAAGGAGATCGAGAACATGCAATTCGAGATTTTGTTTGATCCTTATAGTACTCTAATGAATGTATAATAAATTATGCTTAATGTGAACACCAATGATTTGATATTTTTCATTATTTTCATACTTTTATTTTTCAAAAGATTATGATATTTGATCCGTTTGCCAATAGAGTTACCAAATTATATGATAGATATAAAGAAATAAGGATCTTGGACTGTTTTGAGCCAATGGTCTATCAGAAACAACCTCTTTACTTCACTCTGGGGTAAAGGTACGGTCTGAGTACATTCTACCCTCCCCAGACCCCACTTTGTGGGAATCTACTAGGTATGTTGTTATTGTTGTATATAAGAAAATGAGGATTGACGTTGATAAAATAAATATCATCAGATTTTGCAGTCACTATCTCACTAAATTCATTGATATTTGCACTCCTAATTTAGTGGCATTGGAAAAAAATATGAAATAAATTGCCTACATGAAAATTTGTCATGACCAGATTTTTCGGTTATGATGGCACCTATACCCCCCAGTAGGCGAACCAATCCCCGTAGCCTGAATGGTTAGTAATGGGCTACTATCTAACAATTAAGCGGAAGAAACAATATAATCAAGCAAAAGCAAAGGAACAAGATGAAAAGATAGATAACAGGAATATATACACATATGCGGAAGCTAAACCAAGCCCCAAAATCTGGTATCATAGTATAGAGTCGGAGCTACCTATAAGGAGTGCGAAGCATTCAAAATAATATAAACAGAACTATCTCCGAGTATTAACAGAGTACATGATACAGAAGATAAACTAAAGTTAAGCTCCGGTATCCAAGAACTCACCCACAGTCTAGATAGTCCAAAATTAGCTCCTCACACGAGTCTCCAATAAGCTAACAGTGATGGCCCACACTAGGATCTGCACCAGAAGATCAAGAGTGTAGTATTAGCACAAAATGCGAAGCAAAAGGTACCCAGAAGGTATCATAGGCCGACTGGGCACATATAAGATAAAAGAGTAGTAATAAGCGAAATAGAAACAAGTTGTCACAGAAGGCAATGAATAAGCACATGGAAACTAGCAAGGAAGGAATACAAACAAGAACAACATACATGGCTAGCTACTATAACAGAATCACAGGCAAAAGGAAGAAACACATACCCGGGATCCTCAGAATAACAAGTATATAAAGAAGAGTTTAGAAAGTAGGCGGTATATCGGTAACCTCAAATGGATAGAAAATGAGAGAAAAGATAACGATAATCATGCTTGAATACAAGATACGATAACCCCAAATAGACATACTAATCTCAAGTCAGAATCCAATAGTTAAAAGCCCAAAAGCAATCTTAAAAATCTCCAATCTCACTAGAAACCATAACAGGAACCAATACCGCGATATATTAACAATAAGTCTAAGTATAATCCCACGGGCGCCTATACACCCAAGGAATACAAGCAAGTGAAGACAAACCCAGCGGCAGCCCATACTAACAGAGCGTACAATCAATAAATAGCAAACAAGAGTGGAACTTCACACAAATGAATGATATGCCAAACCAAGTGTAACCGCAGTGTCAGTATGTTACCCCTTCCGGTGCTCCAAAGGTCCAATTATGGCGGGATCCATGGAAGTACTTCTCCCGAGTACATCTACTCCGCCGTACACCCCTACCCCAATAACCTTTTTGCTCGTAGCACTTGGTCCAGAATGACAGGGTCCATGAAGGTCTACTCGTAGACCACATACTACACTCTAAGCTCAAAATATCAATTCGGAGTGCCACCGGATCCAAACTAGTACTCAAATCTAAATCAATAAAATAAGTCTCATAAACCCTCTTCAAGGGTGCTCGGGCGTATCTTGGTCTAAAATAGTAGTAAATCAAGTCCGATGCTTCGCTTTACCAAGTCTAATATCATTTCTCATCCATAACAGGGTCAATATAGCACCTCGGTTCAACCGGGTCTAATATATAGTAGGAAAACTGTAACAAATCTTTCTTTTAACTTTTGTTACCCCAAGAAGATCCATTAAGATGATACCAAACCATTTCATAATTAATTTTACCGAAAATGGGTCCCACAACCCATGCAAGATTTAGAAATCATCAATAGAAGGCCCGAAGCTAAAATCATAGTAAAATCATGAATAAAATCCTTTATATGCATGATAATGGCATGCTCAATCACAATCAATAGACCAACGGCTCACAATCAACCTACCGGCCCTGCACAGTCTCCAATCATTCTACAATATAGATTGCCAGCTCTATAATAATAATAACAATGTTTGAAACTCACGGACATTCCCAATTTCCCACCATCTGTGTTCCAGAGTCATTATAAGGCCTCACAGGACCACAAGGGTGATACTATCATCTATCGCAAATACTACAACCATCGGAGGAAGAAAGGAATCGGACGTGAATAAAGTGGTCAAGGTCTGTGGTACCAAGTAGTAAACCCAACCTAAGGATGCCCATTAATAAAATTTTATCCTATATATGTGAAGTCTAAAGAGTTTAAATCGTAACCTACCTGTCGTTTGACTATAAGAAGATGGGTCAATGATATCCAAGCCCTAATCACTCCGAGAAGTCCCGAATGATAATTAAACTATCAAAATCATAAATAACACATTAAATGAGTCTACTAATACCCGTAATGCTATACATATAGCGGGGTCAAAAAATCGAGTTACCGGCGGGACTGCAGGCCCCGTAACCCATGACCAAAAATGAAAGAGTAACCAATGATCACAAGGATCATAAGAGTGCATGCCCAAAGAATTGGAGAATTTGGGCATGATATCCGAGTTAAAATAGCCCACTCAAGCCGAAAATAATGAATGGGATTTAGTAACTAAAAACAGAAAATTAACAAGCATTACTCACCATAATTGAGGGAAACGAACCAAGGAAGTGCTTCCAATGAACCCACGAAACATGCAATTCTTAAGAGGGAAGAATCTACAACCAATTTCGAGCTCTAAGAATTTACAACAATGGAGAGGAATTAAAGAATGAACAAATTCAGAATTTAGTAACAGCTTACCGGATTATAAGACAGGGGAATGACCACGATGAAATGGTGAAAACACCCCAATAATTTGGTGGTCAAAAGTGGAGAAATATGGAGTTTAGGAGCTGGTAGCTATGGAGAAAAACAAGTTGGGTTTTAAAATGAGGAATGAAGAAGAAAGAACAATTTAAATGCTGCCAAGCGTGCCTACGCGAATGCGGCGAGGCCACCGCCTACACGTGCATGCGAACAAGGGCAGTCGGCGCGCACGCGAAGGCCAAGCGCTGGCTAGGCCAGGCGCCTACATTGCGCAAACGTGGCCAGGCCAACGCGTATGCGGGCACGCAAACACAGCCCAGGGAGCGCCTAGGTAAAGGCAAGGCAGAGGGGAGGCTCACATATGCCTACGTGAATGTGGCCGGCCACCGCGTACGCGAAGGCCATGCAAGTGCCATGACAGTACCAACTGCCAACATCAAACCCCAACTTAGAATTTTCTCTGATGGACCCTCAGGAACGCACTCGGGGTCCCGTGAACACAAACAAGCAGAGCTATTCGACTAAAAATAGCATTTCGGACACAACAGAATGGATGAAAATCCCAACGGAGGTCGATAGCACAAAAAGTGGGCCCCATGCCCAAGAACCAACTTAGGATGATATTTCTAAAATGGAACACCATGTCCTAAAACGAGTCCAGAAGCCTCGAGACCCAAACTAAAGGTCCCCCTAGCCCAAAGTCGACATCCCAGAGCTAACAACGCTGTCAGAATTTCCATCCGAGGACGTCTTCTCCAAATGTTAACCAAAGTCAAACTTTCAAGTTCAACTTTTCTATAACACAAAAACTAAGGCAAAACAAAACCGAAAGCTCCTAGAATCCGACCAAGGGTCCATCCAGACCAAAATCCATGCTCTGGATATAACAGAACTGTCAAAATTTGATTTTGAGCACATTTACCAAGAATGTTGACTAAAGTCAATGATATTCTAAGTTTAGCCTCTAAAACAGGCAAACGACCAAAATGACCAAACGAACGACCAGGGCACCAAACCATCGGTCCTAGTAAGTCATAAATGACTTGAAGCCGATACAAGAAAGAACTAACAATACAAGGAAAGCGTAACCACGAAGATGATGGGAAGGATCATCACAACATCCACTACTAAAAAGACTTTCATCCTCGAAAGTCAAGAAGAAGGGAGTACTTGAAGGCTCAAACAATTGGGGATACTGAGCTCAGAACTCACTCTTGGTCTCCCAAGTAGCCTCCTCAACCGGATGAGCCTCCACTGAACTTTCACAATCTGAATCTCCCTAGATCTAAATCTCCTAATATCTCTGGCTAGAATAGCTATTGGCTCCTCAACAAAGGATAAACTTTTATCTAACTGAACCGAATCCTAATGAAACACATGAGACTCATCTGGAATATACCAGCGCAACATCAAGATATGAAAAATGGGATGCACAACTGAAAACATCAGAGGTAAAGATAACGTGTAGGCAACCCTACCAACCCTCTACAGAATCTCAAATGGCCCAATGAACCTGAGGCTAAGCTTGCCCCACAGACCAAATCTCATCACGCTCTTCATAGGCGATACTCAAAGGAATACCAAGTCACCAACACTGAACTCGAAGGCATGAAGTTTACGATTATTGTAACTCTTTTGCCTACTCTGAGCTGCTCTGAGTCTATCCTGAATCAAACAGACTAGGTCTAAGGAATCTTGAAGTAAATCTGTACTCTGGGGTCTAGACTCTAAATCATCAAACCAACCAATCAACAATCTGCAATGGCTACCATACAAAGCCTTGAATGGTGCCATGCCGATGATCGAATGGTGCCATGCCGATGATCGAATGGAAGCTATTATTATAAGAAAAATTGGTGAACACAGGCTCGAAGCATGTCCTCCAAGACCTGAATAGTCCTCTCGGACTGACCATCTGTCTGAGGGTGGAAAGTAGTACTAAGCTTAACCTCTGTACCCAAATCCCTCTGAATAGATCTACAGAACTAAAATGTGAACTGAGTGTCGCGGTCTGAAATGATAGAAGCTGGGACCCCATGCAACTGAAAAATCTTGCGAAGGTAAATCTGAGCTAACCTCTCTGCAATGTAAGAAGTCTAAACTGGTATTAAGTGCGCTGACTTAGTCAGCCTATCAACAATCACCCAAATGGAATCAAACCCCCGAGAGGTGCGAGGCAAACCGACAATAAAGTCCATAGTAATCCCTTCCCACTTCCACTCAGGAATGGGAAGTCACTGCATTAAACCACCAGGTCTCATGTGCTCAAACATAACCTGCTGACAGTTCATGCACCAAGATACAAACTCCGCTACATCCCGCTTTATACCGCTACACTAAAAAAGCTGTCTCAAATCTCTATACATCTTCGCTGCGCTAGGATGAATGGAGTATCTAGAACAATGAGCCTCACGAAGTATAAATTGAACCAAATCTCCAACCCTCGGAACACAAAGATGACTGTCAAAACTCAGAATACCATCAAAACCCAATGTATCCTGGCTGGCGTCACCCTGAACTACCTGATCACGAAGGTCTCATAAATTCTGATCCTCAAACCATCGGTACTGAATCTAATCAACTAGAGTAGATCGAACCTCAATACTGGCAAGAACTCTGCTAGGATCCGACAAGTCAAGCCTAACCACAAGGTTAGCCAGGACTAGATGTCCAAGGCCAATGGTAGCTCAGAGACTTAAAGTGAAGCTAGGCTGCCCATACTCACCGCCTTTTGATTCAAGGCATTCGCTACCATTTTTTTCTTGCGCGAATGATAATGAATGGTGAAGTCATACTCCTTCTGTAGCTTAATACATCTCTTCAGCCTCGAGTTCAGCTCTCGCTGACTCGTAATGTACCGAAGACTATGATGATCGATGAATATGTTACAATAAACTCCATATAAATAGTGCCTCCAGATCTTTAGCGCGAAAACTACTGCCGCCAACTCCAAGTCATGAGTGGGATAGTTGTGCTCGTGAACCTTCAGCTACCTCGACGCATATGTTATCACTCGACCCTGTTACATCAACACCCAACCAAGACCGACCCCATAAGCATTATAATACGCAGAGAAGCTCTGACCTTCAACTAGCAAAGTCAAAATAGGAGCTGAAGTCAACAAGGCCTTAAGCCTTTGGAAGCTATCCTCGCACTGATCCGACCATTAAAATGGAACATCCTTCCTAGTCAGCAACGGTAGGGAGAAATTGAAATGGGCCTGGTGCTCAGCTCTAACTCAATAGCGAAATCAATATCTTTCTCAGGTGGAAGGCCTGGTAGGTCGATAGGGAATACATCTAGGAAGTCTCTAACCACAGGGACATTCTCAGGA
Organism: Jaltomata sinuosa; assembly: GCA_003996215.1. NCBI lineage: Eukaryota > Viridiplantae > Streptophyta > Magnoliopsida > Solanales > Solanaceae > Jaltomata > Jaltomata sinuosa. Next base: position 174,230 of record QJPP01001884.1, read on the forward strand.
GATGAAGGGTCAGCAGTAGCATTTCGGACATATGCTTGATAAGCTAAACACCCACCAGAAATCAACTTCCTAGCACGAAGATAAGAGATGATCCAAGACGGTGCACGACTAACATAACCCTGCCACACAACCGAGGATAAAAAAGGCACGACGATGGTAATGTTCTTGGCATAACAATCCAAAATTGCATGGTAAGGGGATAACCAGTCTATGCCCAGTATCACATCAAACTCTAACATATCAAGTATCATCAATTCACCCAAGTCGCCAAATCACCAACAAATATCATGCAAGATCTCACAATCCGATCCACTACTAAAGAATCTCCTACTGGGGTCGAAACAGAAACAAGAACAAATAACGGCTCACTAGCCAACCCTAAACAAGGGACAAAGTAGTCATATACATATTAACAAGTAGATCCAGGATCAAACAAAGCCATAGCAGACTGACGACACATAGAGATCATACCTGTAATCACAGCATCTGAGGCCTCTGCCTCCGGTCTCCCAGGGACCGTGTAGAACTGACGATGAACTCCACCTGCCTGACAGCTATCCCTACCACCTGCATTGCCACACAGGGCAACACCCCTAGCTTGATAAACACATTCTCTAGTCGGTGGCTAAACTACTCGTAAAGGCTTGACCATCTGAGTGGCTGACTAAACTATACCCCGCTGGGGGTAATCTCTTGCATAATGGCCAACAACACCACACTTATAACAAGGCCTTGATGGCCTGTATTGTCGAGATGGACTAGTAGAACCTGAATGGACACCACAACCAGATACCTCAGAAGTTGTACCCCTCAAAGACTAGCTGATATAGCCCTGATTGCTACTCTGACCCTGCTCAAACTGAGTACCACCCAAAGTCTGAAGTGAAGCCTGAACCAGTTAGCTGGATTGACCCTGGTGCTGCTGTAGTTGATAACCCCAGCCCTACTGGCTTGAACCTCTACCATCATGTCTAGAATAACTGTAGCCACCCAAATAATGAGGCCTCTTATCTCTAGCCCCCTGATCATGTTGGTGCAGGTCCTCCACAGTACGGACATAGTCTGCAATAACCTGAAATGACCAACCACTAGGAACCAATATCTCAGCTGGCTGTCTAAGCTCGATCCGCAATCCCCAAACAAACCTGTGAATCTTGTATGGCTTTGTAGGAATTATCATAGCCCCAAATGGAACAGGCTGATATAAACAGGTCTCAAAATCAGATATAGACATGCATCCCTGCATAAGCCTAGTGAACTACTCCCGGCGTCGCTTACGATCACTCTGAGGTAAGAACTTGGCTATGAAGGCCTCATAAAACTCAGACTAAGGCATTGGAGGTGATGTAGAAGGTCTGCAAGCAACCTGTGCCTTCCACCATAACTTTGCTGGACCCTCTAGCTGATATGTAGTATATCCAACCCAATGAGTCTCTAGCAAACTCAAATGGTGTAACATCTCCTCAAAGGTAGTAATGAAGTCATGTGGGTCCTGACCCAATGTACCATCAAATCTCGGTGGTTCCAATCTCTGAAATCTACTCAAGGCCTTCTGTTCCCCATATGTCATAGGTGGGTGAGGAGCAAAAGGCTGTGCAACTGCTGGAATCAGAATAACCTCAGCACTGGGAGCCACAGTAGTAGGTTGCACTCCTAAACTCTGAACACCTAGGGATGCCCCCTAGCGGATGTCTGTGCTACCTCAGAAGGTCACTCTCCAATCATGCCCAATAGCTGAAGTAGTAAACCCCGAATATCTGAAGACTGAGCTGGGGCTAAAGCTAGCACACAAACTGGTGCTGGAACTGGTACTGGAGCTAGTGGTACCTGGCCTGTCCCCGGGTCCACATGCTGCTGCTTAGGAACAAACTCTGGCTCATAATCATGCTTGGGCTCTACCTTAACTCTAGAAGCTCTAGCAGGTGCCGCTGCTCTGGGACATCCTTGACCCCTACCTCTACGACTTCCCCGGCCCCTAGCTGGTGTTGGGGGTGCTGGAGTCGGAGGCTTGTCTCTGCCCGACACCAACGATCTCATAAGAACCATCTGCGGAGGAGTGAACGAGAATAAGTGAGATTTCTAGAAACTTCCAAGGATACTACGCACGAGATAGAATCAAGAAAAGTCCATTTTTCCTAAGATATCACCATAACCTCTCGAAGATTGAGTACGGACATATCCTCCCTAATCCGCAGGACTCTACTAGACATTGTCTCCTATACTGATGACACCGGTGAACCTAGATCTCTGATACCAAGCTGTCATGACCCAATTTCTCAATCATGATGGCACCTACAACCCCCCCCCCCAATAGGTGAACCAATACCTGTAGCCTAGAACGGTTAGTAATGGGCTACTAGCTAAAAGTTATGCAGAAGAAATGATATAATCAAGCGAAAGTAAAGGAACAAGATGAAAAGATAGATAACAGGAATATATATACATATGCAGAAGCTAAACCAAACTCCAAAACCTGATATCATAGTATAGAGGCAGAGCTACATATAAGGAGTACGAAACATCCAAAATAATATAAACACAACTATTTTCGAGTAGTAACATAGTACATGATACAGAAGATAAACTAAAGTTAAGCTCCAGTCGCCAAGAGCTCACCCTCAGTCTGGATAGTCCATAAATAACTCCTCACACGAGTCTCGAACGAGCTAACAACGATGGTCCACACTAGGATCTGCACCCAAATTTACAGAGTATAGTATGAGCACCAAATACAAAGCAAAATGTACCCAGTAGGTATCATAGGCCGACTAGGAACATATAAGATAAAAGAGTAGTAATAAGTGGAATAGAAACAAGTAGTCACAGAAGGCAATGAATAAGCACACGGAAGCTAGCACATAATGAATACAAACAGGAACAACATACATGGCTAGAAACTATAACACAATCACAGGCAAAAGAAAGAAATACATACCCGGGATCCTCGCAATAACAAGTATATTAAGAAGAGTTTAGAAAGTAGGCAGTATACCGATAACCTCGAATGGATAGAAAAGGAGAGAAAAGATAATGATAATCATGCTTGAATACAAGATACGATAACCCCAAATAGACATACTAATCTCAAGTCAGAATCCAATAGTTAAAAGCCCAAAAGCAATCTTAACAATCTCCAATCTAACTAGAAACCATAACAGGAGCTAATACCGCGATATAATAACAATAAGTCTAAGTATATTCCCATGGGTGCCCATACACCCAAGGAATACAAGCAAGTGAAGACAAATCCTCTAGCAGCCCATACTACTGGAGAATACAATCAACAAACAACAAACAAGGGTGTAACCTCACACAAATGAATGATATGCTATGATATGACAAACCAACTATAACCGCAGTGTCAGTATGTTACCCCCTATGGTGACCCAAAGGTCCAATAAAGGTGGGATCCATGGAAGAACTTCTCCCGAGTACATCTACTCCATCGTACACCTCTACCCTCGTTCACCTTTTTGCCCGTAGCACTTGTTCTGGAATGACAGGGTCCATGAAGGTCTACTCGTAGACCACATACTACACTCTAACCTCAAAATATCATTCTGGAGTGCCACCGGATCCAAACTAGTACTCAAATTCTCAAAATGCATGCCTCAATTCCATCCAGGTCTAAATCAATGAAATAGGTCTCATAAACCCCCTTCAAGTTTGTCAGGGCATATCTGAGTCTAAAATAATAGTAAATAATAGACTCGGCCTTACAGAGTCTAATATCATTTCTTATCCATAACATGGTCAATCTAGCACCTCAGTTCAACCATGTCTAATATATAGTAGAAAAACTGTAACAAATCTTTCTTTTAACTTTTCTTACCCCAAGAAGTTCCATTAAGATGTTACCAAATCATTTCATAATCAATTTTACCAAAAATGGACCCCACGACCCATGCAAGATTTAGAAATCATCAATAGAAGGCCCGAAGCCAAAACCATAGTAAAATCATGAAGAAAATCCTTTATATGCATGATAATGGCATGCTCAATCACAATCAATAGCCCAAACTGCTCACAATCAACATATCGGCCCTGAACAGGGTCCAATCGTTCTACAACACAGATAGCCAGTTCTATAACAATAATAACGATGTCCGGGACTCATGGACATTCCCAATTTCCCACCATTTGTGTTCTAAAGTCAATATAAGGCCTCACAGGACCACAAGGGTGATACTATCATCTATCACAAATACTACAGCCATCGGAGGAAGAAAGGAATTGGACATGAATAAAACGGTCAAGGTCTGTGGTACCAACTAGTAAACCCAACCCAAGGATGAACATTAATACAATTTTATCCTATGTATGCGAAGTCTAAAGAGTTTAAACTGTAACCTACCTGTCCTCCGATGATAAGCTGCTGGGATAACGATATTCAAGCCCGAATCACTCCAAGAAGTCCCGAATGATAATCAAACTATCAAAATCATAAATAAAACATTAAAACGAGTCTACTAATACCCATAATGCTATACTTAGAGAGGGGTAAAAAAAATGGGTTACCAGTGGGCCTGCAGACCCCGTAACCCGCAACTAAAAACAAAAGAGTAACCAATGATCACAAGGATCATAAGAGTGCATGCCCAAAGAATTGGAGAATTTGGGCATGAAATCCAAGCAAAAATAGCCCGCTCAAGCCAGAAATTAAGAATGGGATTTAGGAACTAAAACCAGAAAATTAACAAGAATTACTCACGACAATCGAGGGAAACAAACCAAGGAAGTGTTTTCAATGAACCCAGGAAACATGAAATTCTTAAGAGGGAAGAATCTACAACCAATTTCCAGCTCTAAGAATTTACAACAATGGAGAGGAATTAAAGAACGAACAAATTCAGAATTTAGTAACAACTTACCGGATTATAAGATAGGGGAATGACCACGATGAAATAGTGAAAACACCGCAAGAATTTGGTGGTTAAAAGTGGAGCAATATGGAGTTTGGGAGCTGGTAGCTATGGAGAAAACTGAGTTGGGTTTTAAAATGAGGAATGAAGAAGAAGGAACAATTTAAATGCTATCAGGCGTGCCTACACAAATGCGGCCAGGCCACCACCTACATGTGCATGTGAACAAGGGCAGTCGGCGCGCACGCAAAGGCCAAGCGCTGGCCAGGCCAGGCGCCTACCTTCTGCGAACGCGGCCAGGACACCGCGTATGCGGGCACGCAAACGCAGCCCAGGGAGCGCCTAGGAGAAGGCAAGGCAGAGGGGAGGCTAACATATGCCTACGTAAATGCGGGCGGCCACTGCGTACGCGAAGGCCATGCAAGTGCCATGACAGTACCAACTGCCAACATCAAACCCCAACTTAGAATTTTCTCTGATGGACCCTCAGGAACACACTCGGGGTCCCGCGAATACAAACAGGCAGAGCTATTCGACTAAAAATGCTATTCTGGACTCAACAGAATCGATGAAAATCCCAACGGAGGTTGATAGCACAAAAAGTGGGCCCCACACTGAAGAACTAACTTAGGACGATCTTTTCAAATTGGAACACCATGGACTAAAATGAGTCTGGAAGCCTCGGGACCCAAACTAAAGGTCCCCCTAGCCTAAAGTTGACATTCCGGAGCTAACAGTGCTGTCAGAATTTCCATTCGAGGCCGTCTTCTTTGAATGTTGACCAATGTCAAACTTTTAAGTTTAACTTGGCTAAAACACAAAAACCAAGACAAAACCGAAAGCTCCCAGAACTTGACCAAGGGTCCATCTGCACCCACACCCCTATCTGAAGTGGTAAACTCTCGCTCTGAAGTCCTTATGCTGACAAAAGCACTGAAGCAATAGGCACAGAAGCCTCGACATCAACCGCTGTCAAACTCATCTTAGGCATCTGAGAAAGAATGAAATCACTGAAGTTTTAGAAGTCAATAGAGCCAGGAACGCACGATATGGAGCCAAGAAGATGAAACTTTTCCTAACAATGCCCTGTAGCCTCCCGCAGATAGTATACGGACGTCATCGTACCAATCCACGAGACTCTACTTAGACATTTTATTCTGTACCACGACACCAGTGAACCTAGGGCTCTGATACCAAGCTATCATGACCTGATTTCTCAGGTCATGATGGCACCTACAACCCACCAGTAGGCGAACCAATTCCTTTAGCCCAGAATGGTTAGTAATGGACTACCACCTAACTAATACGCATGATAAGCTGAAATAAATGGAAGTAGAATAAGGTAAAGACAACGCGAAAGCTAAAACCTGAATATATATAAGAAAACTACACCAACCCTAATACTTAGTATCGATGGTACAAAAGCTTCTAATAGAATACAACTACTAAAAGTAACAAAAAAAAGAGTACAACTGTCTCGGAATATACAAAGAGTAACAATACAAAAGATGAGATGTGGTCAAGCCCCGGCCGCCAGGCGCTCATCCTAGTCTCGAAGATCCAAAAGCTGCACTACTCTCCAATGCGATCAATGGCAAAAGCTCAACTAATATCTGCACCAAAAAGTGTAGAAGTGTAGTATGAGCACCAATTGGTAAGAAATAGGAACCTAGTAGGCATCATCGGCCGACTGAGCTCATATAAATTATAAAATCCATAAAAAGCAGAATACAAGAAGAGAGTCATAGAAAACAAGAAAGAAGCACAAGGAAACTAGCACATGAGGAATCCAACCAAGAGTACACGAATAACATGCTAGCACAGAAAATACACATACACAAATACTCAGGTGAAAGGAGGAAAAAAGACGCACCTGGGATCCTTGCAACAAGAATATATATAAGGAGAGTTTAAAGAGATGGGCGGTACATCGGTAGGTTCACCAGTCTAACCAGTAAAAAAGCAAGTGTCTAGTAGAGTCTCGTGGATTGCTACGATGACATTCATATCCTATCTGCAAGAGGCTATATGATATTCCTAGGAAAGATTCCATCTTTTTTGATTCCTGATCATGCGTCCTTGACTCAATCGACTTCTAAAACTTCAGTTGTTTTATTCCTCCTTAGATACCTTAGACATGTATGACAATGGGCGATTATGAGGCTCCTATGCCTGTTACTCTAGTACTTCCTTCAGCCTTAGGATTTTAGAGTGTGGGCTTATCGCTTTAGCTAAGAAATAGTTTGGGGCTAGCCCAACTTCTGGTATGATATATGGCTACCCCAGTTCCTTAGGGCACCATTGATTGGACTCTAAGTCTTCCAGAGGGTGCTGTATCACGGGTAGGGGCAACACCCGGTTCTTCAAGAGGTGCTTTGGCTAGATTTAAGGTTATGGTTTCCCCTACCTTAGACTTTGCGTTTATCGGTTATAACTGTTTTAATTGGTATCCTTGGATTTGGTATTCTAGGTTGTCACCCCAGACCTTGCCCGCTTCTTCCGCCGTCTTATTTCTTGCTTTAGTTTTAGTATTTGATCTAATATCGTAGTATTACCCTTATGGCCCCATGTGGACCTTGTATATGCCTTTGGACCATAGATGGTGGGATATTTAGGGGTGTCCACGAGTCCTGGACATCGAGTTGTGAGTTTAGGTTTGTTATGTATGTTGTAGAGTTGATTGTGCCTGTGCAGGGCTGATAGGTTGATTGTGAGCCGTTGGGATATTATTTGTCTGCGATCATTCCATTCATGCAAAGGGGTTTTCTACATATTTTACTATTGTTTTGGCTACAAGCCTACTATTAAAGGTTTTCAAAAATTTGCATGGCCTCGAGGGCCCATTTTTCGATAAAATGATTATAAAAGGGATTTGGAACTGACTTTATGGATCTTTTTTGAGTAAAAAGGGATTTTATGATAATTTTATCACTGATTTTCATACAGATACTAGGCTTGGATATGCCGTAGCACTAGACATATTTTTATTACAGATTTAGTTTCGAATACACCCCAGGCACCCTGTTTAGGGTTTGAGATTTACGATTACTATTTTAGACCTAGAGGGACCCCGGGCAGTTATACTTTGACATTTCACAATTTTTTTGTGAGGTCGAGGACTTCCATGGATCTTGTCAATCTAGACTGAGGGCCACGAGCTACGAGTGCTGGGGGAGGTACATACAACACTACTGTTACACCTAGCTCCATCATATCATTCATATTGTGTTTGGATCCTTATTTTGTTATTCAGTGTGTGATCTGGTGGGATGGGATGTCAGAGGGATTGTTTGCTCTTGTGTATGTTCCTCGAGTGTAGGGACACCCGTTAGGACTGTAGGTGCATTAGCATGTGCTATCTTCTTGTAGTGCTGGTTAGCAGCCTTTCGATCAATTGTGGATTTTCTATTCTATCCTTTGGTTCTCCTTGTAAGTTTAGTGTTTATGCTTGTGTTTTTCTTAGTAGTTGAATTCATTAGCAGTGGATGAGGTTTATTGATTTTGGGAGGTGTCTACCTGGGGTTTTCACTCGTGGGCAGGTCTTGTTAGCTTTATTTCCAGTTTTTGCCGAGGTTCTAGAATTGGGTTGAGTGTTTCTTATTCTAACGACCTTAGGTGGTTGTTTCATAGTTCGTTATCTAGCATTAGATATGAGCCTTTATGTTGGTATGGTATGGTTCCAGTAGCTTTGTATTAAGGGAGGCTGTTTGTCTAAGCAGCATGGTGATGATTGAGGGCAGTGGGTATTGGTTGGCTTTGCTTTATTCGGGAGGTTAGGATCGACCTTCATCAATAGTTGGTTTAGGGAGTTAGCAGGTTTATGGGTTGTTCTCAATGTTTTCTTTAGTTTCCATCTGGTTGAGTTTGGATCATAGCCTTCTTGTTGACTTTTGACTCTAGCATGGTGGGTAAGTTTTGACTGTGGCATAGTGGTTTAGTATGGACTGTAGCATTGTGGTTGAGTTGGGAATTTAGCCTATTCTTTTCCTGCCCTGTTAGGTGTTGACAATATAGAAGCAAAAGATAGGGGAATAGCTTTAGGTTTTATTTGAGAGAGAGTCTGTCAGGTTGTGTATCTTTGGAAGGGGTTCCGTTGGGTTTGAAAAAGGAGAAAAATGACTTCTTGCATATATATATATATATATATATATATATGGGTGACTAGTAGCTGACTGAGGTGATGACTGGGGGTATGCTTTGTTTTTTGGGTTAATGACTTGATTCGACCGACTACAGAGTGCAATGGCATTGTACTTAAGGTAAATCCGAGGGCAGGGTTTCTTCTAGTAGAGCTCAAGGTGGTAGGCTTTTCCAGTGCTACCTTTGGGGGCTTGTTGCATCAGTTGTGATTACCTTGCTACATTCTTGGGAGGACCCAAGTTTCCGTAGCATCTAAGGGTTGGGTAAACTTTACATTCAGATCCTAGTGGACTCCAGTTCCTAAGTAATAATTAATAGCGTATGGGTCTACTCATGGGTTCGACAGATTCATTAGTAGGTAAACTGGAGTTGGGTTTCAGAATCGTGGGCTAGCAGACTACTTTGAGTGGTTCATTGATGGTTCTCTTTGGTTGCAGTTTTGCTGTGTCAGAAGGTAGTGCGTCCGAACAACTTAGCTGCCCTATTTAAGTTTTGGAGTGGTGGTTGGCCGTGGACATCCACTCTTTGGCTAACCATCAGATTGGGTTGGACATTTCGGACCTCAGTGGTGTTATTATTAGTACGAGGTTCATTTTACTTTGGGTAGACGGAATCAGCGGTGTCGTATTGTATGCGATCAAGTTGTGTGGGTTGAAACTGACAGGTCTACTTTAGGTTCTAGTGGTACCTCGAGATCGATGGACGCCTTTGTGATTTTAAGAGTTAGAGGTTAGAATGGGTTGGTTCTCTGAGAGGTCATCTATTGTATGCGATTCCAGTGTTGTTGGGCTCTGCCAGTGTGGGTCAGGAGTTCGGTATGTTGTATGCTTCAGAGTTATTAGTTTATGTGCAGATGCACTAGAGCAGTTGTTTCGGTCCAAAGGGGTGAGTTAGAAGGTTAAGACTTTGCCAACATCTAGGTGGTGACCCTGGACTTCAGGTACCCTTTATTTGCCTACAAGGAGTTTGAATTGATATCCAAGGCATGTTGGACTGCTTCCTGAGGTGGGGCTAGTAAGGTGATCTTTAGATTTGAATAGTGTTTGAGTGTTTGGAGCAGTTGTGGTATTTTTGAGAGTCTAGTGCGTAGTTGATGGCTACAGATTCGTGGCAGGCTTACCGCACTCCTTGTAAGGTCTTGGTTTTGGTTTGGGTCTTTTGGGTAGGTTGCCCTTGTCCATTCGATTTCAGTCAATTTAGAATTGGCACGATTCAGCGAGGGTGGGATCATTCTACGGTCAGAAGGTTCTCCATCGACACAGGGTGCTCATACATGCCTTTTTCCAGCCCTGTTGTGCAAGATTTAGTCAAGTACAGATGGTTGGTTCAGATGGATTCAGATAACGAGGTTGGTCTTAGAAAAAGGGTTTGTCCGATGGTTTATCATCGTTTAGGGTAGAACTACTATGTTTTTTGAGGATGCGCTTCAAGTTAGTATTTTGGGTGTCAAAGGATAGTATGCTATAACTTAGTTGGATTAAATTTGAGTAGAAAGGTGACTTCGGTCGTGGTTGAGTATAACGGGAACTATGGATCTCCAGTATTATTATTGATATTTCGAGAGGGGCTCGAGGGTTCTGCTTATTTGATGCTTCATGATCGCGATGCAAAAGAATTCAGGTCAGAATAAAGGGTTTTTACATATCAGCAGGTTCATGAGTTAGAGTTTTGGTTGATATTCCTATGGGGTGAACTTGGTTGCGATATCAAGGATTTGGGTTCGACGTGTCTATCACTTTGCATCTCCGGTTTTAGTGTTAAGTTGGTGCTTTTGGTTGAGATTATTGAGGGTCAGTTTGGTTGGGAGATCTTTAGAGGATTTAGAGTTAAAGGTTGGTGTCTAGTTTGACTGGTGAGGTGTTGGGGGTTGGTAGTTTTCCTTTGGTTTAGCTCTGTGGGGTGCCGTCCGGTTGGAGAGGCTCCTCGGATTTTTGAGAGAGTGGTGCGGACTTAGTATTCGGCTTCGTTTGAGTCTTTTGGTACTATCCTTTCTCTAACTTTTGCGGATGAAAGTTCTTTTAGTAGTGAATGTTGTAATGACCCTCCAGGTCATTTTCTATTTTTCATCCATTTTATATGTTTCGAGCTTTCCCTTAGCGGCTATAAGTCATTTTTGACATACCGGGACAGACGGTTTAGTGCCCGGGCCGTTCGTTAGGTCGTTATGACCATTTTCCTGTTCTAGAACTTGAACTTAGAAAATCTTTGACTTCGGTCAACTTTCTTGGTAAACATGCTCAGAATTGAATTCCGACAGTTCTGTTGGTTCCGGAACGGGGACTTTAGTCTAGTAGGACCATTGGTCTGGGTCTGAGTGCTTTCGGTTTGGTTTTGTGTTACTTTCTGTGTTTTCAAGCCAATTTGGCTGGTCGGGTTGACTTTGGTCAACATTTGGAGAAGACAACCTCGAATGGAAATTCCGTCCATGCTATTAGCTCTGGAATGTCAACTTTAGGCTAGGGGAAGTTTTGGTACGGGTCCCAGGGCTTCCAGACTTGTTTTGGGGTATTGAGGACCGAGTTAGTTTTGGACATGGGGCCCACTTTTCCTTAAAATGACCTCGTTGATAAATTCATTGATTCTGGAATGTCGTTTACACTCAAATATCTCTATTGTTTTGTGAGTATCGGGTTCTAATCGTCCTCGAAATGCCCTGGAGAAGTTTGAAAAACTGCTGGTTTTTGTTGTAGTCCGGGCCCACGGCGCCAGCGTGCGGCCAACCCCTTTAAATTCTTTTTTTTCATGATTTTCAACTTATTTCTTTCACTTCTGTCATGACCCGATTTCTCGGTCATGATGACACCTACAACCCCCCGATAGGCGAACCAATTAATGTAGCCCGGAACGGTTAATAATGGGCTACATTAACAAATTAAGTGGAAGAACAGTTTAATAAGCAGAAGCAAGGGAACAAGATCAAAAGATAGGTAACATGAATAAACATAAATATGCGGAAGCTAATCCAAACCCAAAACCTGGTATCATAGTATAGAGCCGGAACTACAACCAAGGAGTAAGAAGCATCCAAAATATATATACATAAATGTGTCCGAGTAGTAATAGAGTACATAAGCAAAAGATAAACTAAAAGCTAAGCTCCGGTCGCCAAGAGCTCACCCTCAGTATGGAGTATCCCAAAAGGAGCTCCTCGCACGAGTCTCCAACGAGCTAACGACGATGGCCCATACTAGGATCTGCACCAGAAGATGCAGTGTGTAAGATGAGCACCAAATGCGAAGCAAAAGGTACCCAGTAGGTATCGTAGGCCGACTGGGCACATATAAGATAAAAGCGTAGTAACAGAAAGAATAGAAGAAAGTAGTCACAGAATTCTATGAGATAGTACACAGGAACTAGCCCAGAGGGAAGACAACATAAATAACACATAAGGCTGGCAAGTAGAATATATACACAACAGGCACAAGTGAAAGTAAGATATGACACACCTGTGATCCTTGCAATAACAGTATATAAATAAGCTTTTAGAAGTGGATGGTATACCGGTAACCTCAAGTACAAGGGAAAGAAGAGGAGAGTAAAGATAGATATGCTCTGAAACAGGAATCAAAAACCAAACTAATCATATTAATCTCAAATCTGGAAACTAACAACCTAGCAGTATACAATCTCATAATTATTACCGTAGCAGGGGATAACACTGTGATAATGTACCAAGAGTCTACCTACAGTCCCTCGACCGCCCATACAACCGAGGAATGCAATCAAGTGAAAAAAAACCCTCCAGCATCCCATACTACCAGAGCGTTCAATCAACAAATACCAAACAAAGGTGGTACCTCACACAGATGAATGATATGATGCCATGTGAAGTCAAGAGTGATAGTACTATCGTATGTTACCCTCTTTCGGTGACCTATAAGGCCCAGAAGACAGTATCCATGGAAGGTCACACCTTTATACCCCTACTACACCGTATACCCCCCTTCTGGCACCCGCAGATCACAACCTCTAGTTCAGAACGAAAAGGTCCATGGAGGCCCCTGACCAACATACTAGATGCCCGCAATCTCGAAAACCCTAAGCAAAGCTGCCCGGATAGTCAAAAAGTCCTAGCACCCAGCTCTGCCGAGTCTAGCATCACCCCAGAAGTTTTAGTAAAACAAGTCTAGCGCTCGAACCTCATCGAGTCTAGTATAAGTGGAACTAGTGATAAAATGGCCTTTGATTTTCCCTTACCCTAAGAAGACCAATTAAAACGATACCAAAACTCTCTTTACATCATTTCCACCGAAAACGGGCTCCACGGGCAATGCAAAGTTTAGAAAATCAGTTCCGGTAGGATCAAAGCTAAAACTGTAGTAAAAATCATGAAGAAAACCCCTCTATATGCATGATGAATGGCATACACAGTCACAACAGTGGCCCCCGACCCACAAACAACCTATCGGCCCTGCACATGCTCCAATCGCTTTACAACATAAATAACCAGCATAATATCACGATAGCGATACTGGGGACTCATGGGCACCTACAAATAACCCACCATCTATGGTCCAGAGTCAAACAAGGCCACACAGGACCATAAGGGTGATAATATCAACTACGGGAAATACTACACACAACGGAGGAAGGAAACGAGGCAAAACATGGAAAAACGGTCAAGGTCTGGGGTACCAACCTAATAACCCAACCCACGGATGTCAGCTAGTACTATTTTATCCGATATATGCTATGTCTAGGGAGTTTAGACAGTAACCTACCTGTCGTCGGACGACAAGCTGTAGGAACGATGATATTCAGGGCTGAGATGATCCGAGAAGCTCCAACCTAGGATCAAACTATCAAAAACGTAAATAAAACATTAAAATGAGTCTAACGGTACCCATAATGCTATACTTATAGCGGGGTTGAAAATTGGGTCACCGGCAGCCCGTAGGCCCCGCAACCCAAAGCCAGAAATGAAAGCATACAAAATGATCCCGACGATCACATGGATGCATGCCCCGAAAATTAGAGCAATTGAGCAAAGAATTCGAGCTCGAAACAGCCCACCAAGTTCACGAAGCAAGGAGGCAATTAAAGGGAAAGAAAATTGGGAATTTGCCATGAAACACTTACCACAACTAGGGAACGATGCCAATGATGAGAATTTGGACGATCCCACTAGCATGTCAATCACAAGAGGGCAAAACCTAGCCAATTTCGAGCTTGAGACAAGGGCAATAATGGTGAGAGCTTAAACAATAAATAATCGGAATTTTAGTAACAACTTACCGAATTAAATAGACGGGGAACGACCACGAAACAAATATAAACTCACTCCAGGAGTTTGGCAAGCTATGGTGAAGAAAATGCAGCTTTGGGTCTAGTTTCAATGGGTTTTACGAGTTTAAAATGGGAGAGAAAAGGCTGGAAAATGAAAGCCACCAACTTTATGAAACTGGCCCGCACAGGGACCACGGCGGCCCTGCAAATGCAAGCGCGCGCGCACCGGCGGCCATGGAAAGCGCAGGGATGCTGGAGGCCAAGGCTGGCCTGGCACGCAGGCACGCTGCCCAGGCGCAGGCACACTAGCGCAGGTGCGCCCAAAGCCACACCCCAGCGGCTATGACAACAACAGCACAACAATGCCAAGCTTTTGGCAGAATTTTCATCGGATGGACCTCCGGGAAAGAGTTTGAGGTCCCGCGAACACAGACGAGCTGAGCTAATCAACTAAAAATGGCATTCCAGACTCAACGAAATTGACAAAAACCCCAATGGAGGTCGATAGCACAAAAAGGGGACCCCACGCCCATGAACCAACCTTAGGCCTATCTTTCCAAAATGGAACACTGATGCCTAAAATGAATCCGGAAGCCTCGGGACGCGAACCAAAGGTCCCCCTAGCCTAAAGTCAACATTCCACAGGTAACAGCGCTGTCAGAATTTACATCCGAGGCCGTCTTTTCTGAATATTGACCAAAGTCAAACTTTCAACTCCAAATGGCCTAAAAAACAGGAAAAGCAACACAAAACCCACACCAGAAGTTCTCAGGCCTCGACTAAAGGTCCAACCAGACCAAACTCAATGCTCTGGAGCTAGCAAAACTGTTAGAATTCATTTCCGATCATGTTAGCTAAGGATGTTGACTAAAGTCAACGATATTCTAAGTTAAGGCTCTAAAATAGGCAAATGGCCAAAACAACCAAACGAATGACCAGGGCACCGAACTACCAGTCCCAGCAAGCCATAAATAACTTGGGATCGCTACAGGAAAGCTCTAATAGTACAATAAATGCATAAATGTGAAGATGACCAGAAGGGTCATCACAATATCCACTACTAAAAAGACTTTTTTCCTCGAAAGCCAAGAAGAAGGAGTACCTGAAGACTCGAACAACTGCGAATACTGAGCACGCAACTCACTCTCAGTCTCCTAAGTAGCCTCCTCGAGCAGATGATGCCTCCACTTAACTTTCACAACCAGAATCTCTCTAGATCTCAATCTCCTGATATCTCTGGCCAGAATAGCTATCAGCTCCTCAACAAAAGATAAACTCTTATCTAACTGAACTGAATCCCAATGCAACACATGAGATTTATCTAGAACATACCGGCGCAACGTTGAGACATGAAAAACTGGATGAATAGATGAAAACATCGGAGGCAAAGCTAACATGTAGGCAACACTACCAACCCTCTGTAGAATCTCAAACGATGCAATGATCTTGGGGCTAAGCTTGCCCGACCGACCAAATCTCATCACGCCCTTCACGGTGATACTCGAAGGAAAACCAAGTCACCAACACTGAACTCTAAGGCATGAAGTCTACGATCAACGTAGCTCTTCTACCTACTCTGGGATACTCTGAGTCTATCCTGAATCAACCAGACTTGGTCTAAGGAATCTCTAAGTAAATCTGTACTCTGTAGTCTGGACTTTAACCCATCAAACTAAACAATCGGTGATTTGCAATGCCTACCATACAAAACCTTAAAAGGTGCCATGCTGATGCTCGAATTAAAGCTATTATTATAAGCAAACTCGACCAAGGGAAAAAACTGATCCCAAGAACCTCCAAAGTCAAGTACACAAGCCCGAAGCATGTCCTCCAGGACCTGAATAGTCCTCTCGGACTGGCCATTTGTCTGAGGGTGTAAAGTAATACTAAGCTGAACCTCTGTACCCAAATCCCTCTGTATAGCTCTCCAGAACTGAGATGTGAACTGAGTGTCACAGTCTGAAATGATAGAAGTTGGGACCCCATGCAAGCAAACAACCTCACAAATGTAAATCTGAACTAACCTCTCAGCACCATAGGAAGTCTGAACCGGCAAGAAGTGGGCTGACTTAGTCATCTGATCCACAATCACCCAAATGGAATCAAAACCTTGAGAAGTACGAGGCAACCCAACAACGAAGTCCTTAGTAATACCTTCCCACTTCCACTCAGGAATTGGAAGTCGCTGCATCAAACCACCCAGTCTCATATGCTCGAACTTCACCTGCTGACAGTTCAAGCACTGAGATACAAACTCTGCGGCTTCCCGCTTCATACCACTCCACTATTAGAGCTGTCTCAAATCTCTATATATCTTTGCTGCGCTAAGATGAATGGAGTATCTAGAACAATGTGCCTCACAAAGTATCAGCTAAATCAAATCTCCAACCCTCGGAACACAAAGTTGACAACCAAAACTTAGAATACCATCAGAACCCAAAGTAGCCCGGCTGGCCTCACCTTGAACTGCCTGATCACGAAGGTCATATAAACTCTGATCCTCAAACTGTCAGCTCTGAATCTGATCAACTAGAGTAGAATGAACCTTAATATTGGAAAGAACTCTACTAGGGTCCGATAAGTCAAGCCTAACCAAATGATTAGCCAAGGACTGTATGTCCAAGGCCAACGATCTCTTAGAAACTGAAAGTGAATCTAGGCTGCCCATACTCACTGCTTTTTGACTCAAGGCATCCGCTACCATGTTTGCCTTGCCCAGATGGTATAGAATAGTGAAATCATAGTCCTTAGGCAACTATATCCATCTCCTCTGCCTCGAGTTTAGCTGTCACTGACTCATAATGTACTGAAGACTACGGTGATTGGTGAATATCTCACAATGAACTCCATATAAGTAGTGCCTCTCGATCTTGAGAGCGAAGACTACCATCGCCAACTCCAAGTCATGAGTGGGGTAGTTGCGCTCGTGAACCTTCAGCTGTCTCGATGCATATGCTATCACTTGGACCTGCTGCATCAACATACAATTAAGACCAACCTCGGACGCATCACAATACACGGCAAAACTCTGACCCTCGACCGGCAAAGTCAAAACTAGACCTGAATTCAATAAGGCCTTAAGCCTCTGGAAGCTATCCTCGCACTGATCCGACCATTGAAATGGAATATCCTTCCTAGTCAGCATAGTCAAGAATACTTACATGGAAGAAAATCCCTCAATGAACTGTCTATAGTACCCGGCTAAACCAACAAAGCTGCGAACCTCGGTAGGAGTAGTAGGTATAGGCCAATCACGAACTGCAGAAATCTTACCCGGATCAACTTTAATCCAATCCTTATACACCATGTGTCCTAGGAATGCAACTGACTCAAGCCAAAACTCACACTTTGAGAACTTGACATAAAGCCGATGATCTTTCAAAGTCTGAAGTATAGTCCTCAAGTGCTTCTCATGCTCATCTCTACTCCTCGAGTATATCAGAATGACATCAATGAAGACTATCATGAACATATCCAAGTACGGGCTAAGCACGCTGTGCATCAAGTCCATGAAATTTATGGGGGCATTAGTCAACCAAAAAAACATCACCAGGAACTCATAATGGCCATAACGTGTCCTGAATGCTGTCTTCGGGATGTCCTGCGCCCTAAACCTCAATTGATGGTAGCCAGACCTTAAATCAAACTTCGAAAACACGGGTGAAACCTGAAGCTAATCAAATAAGTTATCAATCCTCGACATCAAATACCTATTCTTCACTGTCACTTTATTCAGCTGCCAGTAATCAATACACATCCGCATTGACCCATCCCTCTTTTTCATGAAGAGAACAGGAGCCCCGACGACATACTCGGTCTAATAAACCCCTTAGCTAACAAATCTTAGAGATTCTCCTTAAGATCTCTCAACTCAACAGGATCCATACGGTAAGGAGTAATATAAATGGGCCTGGTGCCCGACTCTAACTCAATGGAAAAATCAACATCTTTCTCAGGTGGAAGGGCTAGTAGGTCGGTAGGAAACACATCCAGGAAGTCTCTAACCACAGGAATAGACTCAGGAGATGAAGGGTCAGCACTAGCATCTCAGACATATGCTAGATAAGCTAAACACCCGCGAGAGATAAACTTCCTAGCTCAAGGACAAGAGATGATCCCATACAGTGCGCGGCTGACAAAACCCTTCCATATAACCGGGGATACATCGAGCACGACTATGGTAATGATCTTGGCATAACAATCCAAAACTGCACGGTGAGGGTATAACCAGTCCATACCCAGTATTACATCAAAATCTAACATATCAAGAATCATCAAGTCACCCCAAGTCTCCAAATCACCGACAAATATCATGCAAGATCTTACAATTTGATCCACTACTAAAGAATCTCCTACTGGGGTCGAAACAGATACAAGAACAGATAATGGCTCACTAGCCCACCCAAACAAGACAGAAAAAATAGGCAGATACATATGAACAAGTGGATCCAGGATCAAATAAAGTTATAGCAGACAGATGGCACACAAAAATCATACTTGTAATCATAGCATCTGAGGCCTCTACCTCCGATCTCCCAGGGAATGCATAGAACTGATGACGACCTTCACCTACCCGACCGCTATACCTACCACCTGCTCTGCCATGTGGAGCACCACCTCTACCCTGACCACCACATCCTCGAGTTGATGGTTGAACTGATCAAATAGGCTGAGCCGACGGAGCGATTAGCTGAACTGTACCCCGATGGGGGCAATATCTAGTAAAATAGCCACTAACTCCATACTCATAGCAGGTTGTGCCCCGTTGAGGGAAATCTCTGGCAAAATCACCACTAACACCACACTCATAGCATGACCTACCCTGTCGAGACAAACCCGCTGAACCTGTGTGGCCACCTCGGCCTGATGCCCCAGAAGTAGTACCTCTCACAGATTGACCACTGTGACCATGATGATTGCTCTGACCCTATTCAAACTGAGAACCAGAAGCCTAAAGTGACGCCTGAACTGGTGATGTGCCGCCATTCTACGGCACATTTGACTCCTTTAACTAAGAATAATCGTGAGTTTTCAAGCAACCGTTGTCGTTTTTGATGTTTTTATGTTATATTTGCAGGAAATGGAGACAAACGTAGGAAAGAAAGGAAATACGATCAAAAGACCGCCTCTGGATAAGAGTGACGACCAAGGTGACGGCCAGTCACCAAGGTGAAGGTTTGTCAAGTTGGCCGTCAAGTGAGGCAGCACCACTGCCTAGTGGTGACGGCCACCGTGACGGTCCGTCACCAAGGTGACGGTCTGTCAAGGTTGGCCGCCAAGTTTTACGCGGATTCCGTAAATTCTATTTTTGGGTTTATTTCCTGGACTACTATAAATACCCTATGTTAGGTTTATTTTATTATACATTACCCAATAGTTTTAGGAGAGTTTTGAGCGAGAAGTTGAGAGCAAAACACGTTTTCTTCTTCTTGAATCGTGTTCTTGATTGTTCTTGGGATCTTGGTTTCTTGTTCTTGGATAATTGAAGCTGGTTTTCATATATTGTAAGAATATTTTCTCTTTATTATGAATATGATCTTCTTCTCATTCCACAAAAGCATGGGTAACTAACTTCCCACAACTAGGGTTGTGGGAGCCATGGCAAAAGTAGCAATATAGATTCCGGGTAGCGTCGGGTTCAATATTTATGATTGTCACATTGTTAATCATTCATTCTTCACGTTTTCTAGTGGTTGCAAACATTAGAACATGCCTAGGTTTAATTTGCTTGAGTGAAGAAATTAAAACCGGGAAATTTCATTAACTACGAGGATTCGAGACTACCAACTCTCGTCTTATGATTAATGCTGTAACTAGATTAATCTATTTGATGTTTAGGATTGAAATATAAAAGCTCACCTTTTCAAGTTCGAGAGAATTGAAAAGGAAATTCGTCTATTTGGTTGAGAAACGTTTAGATGATACCATGAATTCAATCACATCGTGACATGCATATAGAAAGAACCCGGTTAAGCCTTGAGTCAAAATTGTTACGACGCCATGGTGAACACTTCCCTAGTTTACTCTCATCTTGATTAAAACTCGTATGTTATTAGTTGCTTTGTTCAAATATTGATTTCACAAACCCCTCCATTTACCGGAAACTATTGACCACTAGTCAAATAAGTCACGAACGACCTAATTTGCACCTTATTCCCTGTGGGATCGACCCCAACCTCTGTTGGGTTCTATATTTGACGACGATCGCTTACGCTTCTTAATTTGGAGTCGTAATTTGGGCGTATCAAATTTTGGCGCCGTTGCCGGGGAATACGGTTGTTTACTAAGTTGAGTGTGTTTATTTGACTCTTAGTCATATTTCCTGCTTTTATTTTTATTTGTTGTTTTTGTTTGTTACAGGGTACATAGTTGTGCATGCCAAGTACCCGACGCTCGGGTGAACCAATATTACCCTACGACCCCGAGCTTGCAAGAATGATAAGGCGAAATATGAATGAGCAACAACAAGAGGCAGCGAGACTCGCTGCAGCTCAGCAAGCCCAACAACGTTTGAATGTTGGGGGTCTTGAGGTCGACATTGAGTTGAATGATGAGGAGGTCGACTTAGATAGAGTTGGGGCCATGGGCGCTATTGCGTTTCCTCCGCTAGCACCCAGGGCCAAGTTCAACATTACTAGCTCAATGATTCAGCTGTTGAATTTGAGAGAAGTGTTCTGTGGTGTTGCTGGTGACGATCCAAACCGGCACCTGATGAATTTTGTGGGAATCTGCAAGTCGTTCGAATTGCCTGGAGTAAGTCAGACAACGATCAGGCTCAGGTTGTTTCCGTTGTCTCTGTCTGATGAGGCAGCGTTATGGTTGACAGAGCTAACCCCCGACTCTATCACAACCTGGGGAGAGTTGAAAGGAGCTATCCTAGAAAGGTTTTTTCCTCCCTCTAGGATGGTACAGTTGAGGGATGAAATTAGCAACTTCAGACAATAACCTCATGAGGCGTTACATGAGACTTGGTTGCGGTTCAAGAAGAAGCTGACACAATGCCCGAACCATCAGTTGAACGATAATTTTTTGATGCAGACATTCTACAGGGCACTAAATTCGGCTACCAAGCCAACATTGGATAATGCAGCAGGTGGAGCGTTTATGGGTCTCACTTTTGCCGATGCCACAACTATTTTGGACAGGCTCACCAAAACCAACAGGGCCTGGCATACACGTGATACAGAGGTAGCAGCTAGCACTTATGCAGTTGGTATGTCAGCAGAGCAGCGCATGAAGGAGGAAGAGCGGGGCCAAGATATGGCCCATCTGAAGACGCAAATGGACCTACTGACAAAGCATTTGTTGTCCGGAGGTATCGAAAAGGTGAAAGCTGTGGGTTCCCAAGGTAGAGAAGCAGAGTTTGAATCTGATGAGGAGGCGAATTATTTGGGTGGTTTCCAGGCCAACGGCCAAGGAAACCAAGGTCGGAACTATCAGAAGGACAACTACTATGAAAAAGCTGGCTACAGAGATCGTGATCAGGGGAACTGGAAGAATAACACTGATAGAGGTGGGTTGTATGTACCACCTGGTAACCGTGAAAGAGCTAACACCTAGACAGGGACGTCCAAACTAGAGAACATGATGGCTAAGATGCTGCTAAAAGTGGAATCGACCGAATCCGCGGTAAAGGAGATGAGGACTGAATTATCAACAATGAGTCAGGTAGTGGATTCACATTCCACCTTGATCAAGCAATTGGAACAGCAAGTGGGTCAAATCTCGGCATCTCTAAATCAAAGGAGGACAGGTACCTTGCCGAGTGACACCATTCAAAATCCGAGGAAGGATGGGAGCTGTATGGCGATCACTACAAGAAGCGGTAAAACGTTACCGAAATCACATCCGGTAATTCAGACGCAAAGTGATGTTGCGGAGGACAATGTGGCGTAGGATGCTACGCAAAGGCTCACAGATAAAAGCAAGGAAGTTAAAAAGCTTCCAACTATGATGCCTCAGCCACCACCTCCTTTCCCATAGCGTTTGAAGAAGAAAGCGGACGATAGCAAGTTCCTGAACTTCATGACCATGCTGAAGCAGATATCAGTCAACATCCCTCTGGTAGACACTCTTGAACAAATGCCCGGATATGCCAAGTTCATGAAGGACTTGATTACCAAGAAGAGGTCAGTAAGCTTTGAACCAGAAGATAACCTCCACCACTGCAGTGCTATTTCTTCAAGATCATTAGTGGAAAAAAAGGAAGATACAGGTGCTTTTACTGTTCCCTGTACTATTGGGAAAATCAACTTTGAAAAAGCCTTATGTGATCTTGGTGCTAGCATCAACTTGATGCCGCTAGCAGTATACAAACAATTGGGTTTGGGAGCGCCCAAACCAACTACCACGAGGGTGCTAATGGCTGACCATTCAGTAAAGCGACCAATGGGAATATTGTCTGATGTGCTGGTCAAGGTTGGTAAGTTTATATTCCCGACCGACTTTGTGATCTTAGACTGCGAAGTGGAATTTGAAGTTCCCATAATCTTGGGACGACCACTGTTAGCTACTGCAAGAGTGTTGGTCGACATGGAAAGAAACGAACTGACGTTAAGATTAAACAATGAATTGGTCAAGTTTGATGCGTGTAAGTTGATGAAGCAACCAAGAGACATGAGAGTAGTCGCGGTTATAGAGGTGGTTGATGAAGCCCCTGCGGAGTTGCATATTGAGGAGAAGGGTCCTATCGAGACCCTAGCGGTTACAAGAATGAGGTTGCGATCGCAAGAAGGGAAACATGTCGAGGAAGGCGGTGAAAACAAATCAAGGAAGAGAAAACACCGCAAGAAAACCAGCAAAGAAAGAGTAAAGAAGCTGCCGCGACTAGCTGCGGAGCCGATAAAAGAGGAAGTTGGAGCTCAATGAGATAAGGTAGCTGGCACCTATTCCATCAATTTCGCCTGCTTTGGAGACCCTGGCGGTCTCCAACATCATGCCAGACTATGAGCCCCATGGACTTCACAGGTATTCCTTTCTCTCACAGCTTTAGTTTTCACATGTATGCATTTGGGGACAATGCATGAGTCTAAGTTGAGGGTGTTGGGTTACCTGTGAGTCTTTCACCACCGAGGGTTTTTGTTGCCGTGTTTCTTTTCCCTCCGGTGTGCTATCTAGTAGAACCGACATGTTTAGGTTGTCGTTTAAATTTTAGTTGTTTTCTAGTGTCTATAGCAAGCATGACGTTTTTTTTTAAAAAAATGTACTAAAAGGAGCCCCCTCTGAAAAAGTTGATTTTGTACTTATGTTTGAAACGATTGACTGTATGGATCCTTGAATGTCATTGTGTGGTTATGATTTTAATAAGTATGCTTAAGCCGAGCTGTTGTTTCGATAGTTGGTAGTGGTATGGTTTCTTGGTGCCAAGTGTGTGTGAGCATATTGGTATAAATTCAATCACATCGTGACATGCATATAGAAAGAACCCGGTTAAGCCTTGAGTCGAAATTGTTACGACGCCATGGTGAACACTTCCCTAGTTTACTCTCATCTTGATTAAAACTCGTATGTTATTAGTTGCTTTGTTCAAATATTGATTTCACAAACCCCCCCATTTACCAGAAACTATCGACCACTAGTCAAATAAGTCACGAACGACCTAATTTGCACCTTATTCCCTGTGGGATCGACCCCAACCTCTGTTGGATTCTATATTTGACGACGACCACTTACGCTTCTTAATTTGGAGCCGTAATTTGGGAGTATCAACTGGTCAACTGGTCTGACCCTGATGCTGCTGTGGCTGTTAACCCTGGCCCCACTGGCCTGAACCTCTACCACTATGTCTGGAACCACTGTAGCCACCCTGATGTCGAGGCCTCTTATCTCTGGACCCAGTGTCATAACAATGCGAATCCTCTACAGTATGGGCATAGTCTGCAATAACCTGGAAAGACCGACCACTAGCAACCAATATCTATGTAGGCTCCCTAATCTCTCTCTGTAGCCCCCAAATAAATCTACTGGCCCTGTCAGCCTCAGTAGGCATAATCATGGCCCCTAATGGAGCAAGATGATAGAAACGAGCCTCGTACTCCCTGACGGTCATAGTATCCTGAGCAAGTCTAGTGAACTACTCTCTCCGACACTCCTGGTCGCTCTAGGGGTAAGAACTTGGCCATAAAGGCCTCATAGAACTCGGACTATGACAACGGAGGTGACGAAGACGGTCTACAAGCAACCTGAGCCCTCCACCATAATTTAGATGGGCCCTCCAACTGATATGTAGTGTTTCCAACTCCATGAGCCTCTAGTATCCCCAGATGGTGTAATATCTCCTCGCAGGTAGTAATGAAGTCATTCGAGTCTTGACCCGGTGTACCAGAAAATATCAATAGTTGGGCAAGGAGCAAGAGGCTGTGCAGCAGATGGAATCGGAACAACCTCAGCATGGGGAGTCACAGTAGCAGGCTGTGCTCTTGAACTCTGGACACCCAGGGCTGCCCCCTGAGCGGATGTTTGTGCTACCTCAGAAGGTCTCTCCCCAATCATACCCAGAAGCTAAACAAGTAAACCCTGGATATCCAAAGACTGAGCTGGCACAAAAATTGGTACTGGAGCTGGTGGTACCTGGGATGTCCCTGGGTCCACATGCTGCTGCTCAGGGATGAACTTGGGCTCATAATCGTACTAAGGCTCTACCTCAACTCTAGCAGCTCTAGCAAGTGTCGCTGCTCTGGGACGACCTCTACCCTTGCGACCACCCCGGCCCCTAATTGGAGTCGGAGGTGCAGGGGCAGGAGGCTCTCCTCCGCCAGAAGCCAAAGATCTCGTACAAACCATATGTGGAAGAGTGAACCAGCATAAGTGAGATTCCCAAACACTTTCAAGGGTTCTAGCACGAGATAGAAATAAGAAAAGTCCAATTTTCCTAAGATGTCACTATAGCATCCCAAAGATTGAGTACAGACGTTTTTGCCCCGATCCGCAGGATTCTACTAGACATTGGCCCCTATACCAATGACACTGGTGAACCTAGAGCTCTGATACCAAGCTACCACAACAAGATTTCTCGGTCATGATGGCACCTACAACCCCCGATAGGTGAACCAATTCCCATAGCCCAGAATGGTTAGTAATGGGTTACATTCTAACAATTTAAGTGGAAGAACAGTTTAATAAGCGGAAGCAAGGGAACAAGATGAAAAGCTAGGTAACAGGAATAAACATACATATGCAGAAGCTAATCCAAACCCAAAACCTTGTATCATAGTATAGAGCCAGAACTACAACCAAGGAGTATGAAGCATCCAAAATAATATATACATAAATGTCTCCGAGTAGTAATAGAGTACATAAGCAAAAGATAAACTAAAAGCTAAGCTCCGGTTGCCAAGAGCTCACCCTCAGTCTGGAGTATCCTAAAAGCAGCTCCTCGCATGAGTATCTAACGAGCTAACGGTGATGTCCTACACTAGGATCTACACCAGAAGATACAGTGTGTAATATGAGCACCAAATGCGAAGCAAAAGGTACCCAGTAGGTATCGTAGGTCGACTAGGCACATATAGGATAAAAGTGTAGTAACAGACATAATAGAAGCAAGTAGTCATAGAATTCTACTAGATAATATACGGGAACTATCCCAGAGGGAAGACAACAAAAATAACACACAAGGCTAGCAAGTAGAATATATACACAAAAGGCACAAGTGGAAGTAAGATATGACGCACCTGGGATCCTTGAAATAACAGTATATAAATAAGTTTTTAGAAGTGGATGGTATACCGGTAACCTCAAGTACAAGGGAAAGAAGAGGAGAGTAAAGATAGACATGCTCGGAAATAGGAATCAATAACCATCATATCAATCTCAAATCAGGAAACTAATAACCTAGCAGTATACAATCTCATAATTATAAACGTAGCAGGGGATAACACCGTGATAAAGTAACAAGAGTCTACCTATAGTCCCCCGGCCTCCCATACAACCAAGGAATGCAATCAAGTGAAAATAAATCCTCCGAAATCCCATACTACTGGAGCGTTCAATCAACAAACAACAAACAAGGATGGTACCTCACACAAATGAATGATATGATGCCATGCTAAGTCAAGAGTGATAGTAGTATCGTATGTTACCCGCTTCTGGCAACCTATAAGGCCCAGAAGACAGGATCCATGGAAGGTCACACCCGTATACCCCTACTACACCGTATACTCCCCTTCTAGCACCCTCAACTTGCAACCTCTGGTCCAAAACGGCAAGGTCCATGGAAGCCCCCGACCAACATACTAGATGCCCACAATCTTGAAAACCCTAAGTAAAGCTGCCCGAATAGTATCCAGGTCTAAATCAGTATGTCAAAAAGTCGTAGCACCCAGCCCCGCCGAGTCTTGCATTACCCTGAAAGTTGTAGTAAAACAAGTCTAGCATTCGAATCCCGTCGAGTCTAGTATAAGTTGAACTAGTGATAAAATGGCCTTTGATTTTCCCTTACCCCAAGAAGACCCATTAAAACGATACCAAAACTCTCTTTACATCATTTCCACTGAAAACGGGCCCCACGGGCCATGCAAAGTTTAGAAAATCAGTTCTGGTTGGCCCGAAGCCAAAACCATAGTAAAAATCATGAAGAAAACCCCTCTATATGCATGATGAATGGCATACACAATCACAATAGTGACACACAATAGTGACACCCAGCCCACAAATAACCTATCAACCCTGTACATACTCCAATCGCTCTACAACACAGATAGCCAGCATAATATCATGATAACGATGCCTGGAACACACGGGCACCCCTGAATAACCCACCATCTGTGGTACAGAGTCAAACAAGGCCACACAGGACCATAAGGGTGATAATATCTACTACGGAGAGAATTACACACAATGCAGGAAAGAAACGAGGCGAAACATGGAAAAATGGTCAAGGTCTGTGGTACCAACCTAATAACCCAACCCAAGGATGTCAGCTAATACAATTTTATTCGATATATGCTAAGTATAGGGAGTTTAGACTATAACCTACCTGTCTTCCAATGACAAGCTACAAGAACGATGATATCCAGGGCTGAGCTGCTCTGAGAAGCTCTGAACGAGGATCAAATTATCAACAACGTGAATAAAACATTAAAACAAGTCTAATAATACTTATAATGCTATACTTATAGCGGGGTCAAAAATTGGGTCACCGGTATCCCATGGGCCCCGCAACTCAAAGCTGGAAATAAAAGCATACAAGATGATCCCGACGATCACATGGGTGCATGCCCCGAAAATTAGAGCAATTAAGCAAGGAATTCGAGCTCAAAACATCCCACCAAGCTCAAGAAGCAAGGAGGCAATTGAAGGGAAAGAAAATCAGGAATTTGGCATGAAACACTTACCACAACTAGGGAATGATGCCAAGGATGAGAACTTGGACGATCCCACTAGCATGTCAATCACCAAAGGGCAAAACCTAGCCAATTTTGAGCTTGAGACAAGGGCAATAATGGTGAGAGCTTAAAGAATAAAGAATCAGAATTTTAGTAATAACTTACCGGATTAAATAGATGGGGAACGACCACGAAACAAATATAAACTCACTCCAGGAGTTTTGCAAGATATGGTGAAGAAAATGTAGCTTTGGGGCAGGTTTCAATGTGTTTTACTAGTTTAAAATTGGAGAGAAAAGGCTGGAAAATGAAAACCACCAGCTTTATAAAGCTTGCCCGCACAGGCACCACGGCGGCCTAGCAAGCGCAGGTGTGCGCGTGCACCGACGGCCATGGAAGGCGCAGGGACACTGAAAGCCAAGGCTGGCCCGGCGCACATGCACGCTGCCCAGGCACAGGGGAGCCCAAGGCCACGCCCCAGCGGCTATGACAGCAACAACATAACAATGCCAAGCTTTTGGCAGAATGTTCATCGGATGGACCTTCGAGAAAGAGTCGGAGGTCCCGCGAACACAGACGAGCTGATCTAATCGACTAAAAATGGAATTTCTGACTCAACGGAATCAACGAAAACCTCAACAAGGTCGATAGCACAAAAAGTGGTCCCCATGCCCATGAACCAACCTTAGGCCTATCTTTCCAAAATGGAACACCAAGGCCTAAAACGAGTCTGGAAGCCTCGGCACCCAAACCAAAGGTCCCCCTAGCCCGAAGTTAACATTCCATAGCTAATAGCGCTGTCAGAATTTGCATCTGAGGCCGTATTCTCCGAATATTGACCAAAGTCAAACTTTCAACTCCAAATGGCCTGAAATTAGGAAAAGAAACACAAAACTCACACTGAAAGTTCCCAGGCCTTGACTAAAGGTCCAACTAGACCAAACTCAACGCTTCGGAGCTAACAAAACTATCAGAATTTAATTCCAAGCATGTTAGCTAAGAATGTTGACTAATGTCAACGATATTCTAAGTTAAGGCTCTAAAATAGGCAAACAGCCAAAACAACCAAACGAACGACCAGGGCACCAAACTACTGGTCCTAGCAATCCATTAATGACTTAGGATCGCTACAGGAAAGCTCTAAAAGTACAATAAATGCGTAAACACGAAGATGACCAAAAGGGTCATCACAACTTATTTCAACTCAAACTTCATTTTTCTTAACTCTAATTACTCAAGAACATTGTGAGCTCGTGGGAATTCTCTAAATTATCATTAATCTCGCTCTTTTATCATTGGTAAGACCCTTCTTATTCAAGCCTTGTTCTTATCTTCAAGCTCAAAAATCTCCATTGTTGAAGTTCTTACAAGCTTGATTTCTCTTGGGTTAAAGCTGTGTCAGAGAGTTTGATTATTCGTGGTAGCTGTAGTTCTGGTCCATGGTCGATTCTTGCTTCCAAATTGGTACGTTTGCTTAATTGAAAATCACAATTCTCCACTTTTGTTCTCATGAATTAATAGAACTTCGGGGCTATTTTTATCCTCGAAATGAACTCCACCTGCGCTCAAATTTGAGTCTGGGTTCCTAAATTCGCTGCAGACATAATTGTGAATTTTAGTTTCTATTTTGCTGCGCGGGCACTAAGGGTCATTTTTCGACCCAATTTTTTGTATAGCAATATGGGTGTCGTTCTTCTCGTTTTGACACCTAGATTATGTTATTGATAGCATGGAAGCTTTCTGAGGCTATTCAGAAGGGGAAGGCACACGAGTGACGTTCGTGTTTGCAGTTACACCCTGAGGTAGGTTACATTTTACTTACTAGACTGAGTTTAGTTAGATTATATATATTATATGTTACTGGAACTTTAAGTTGGATATTAGATAGATTTAGGCTTAAATCTTGTTTATCACTTTAATTGGCCATTTCAGATTTTAGCTTAGAATTATTATGTTCTCCTTATCCTAGGATCTTGTATCTTTATGGTAGTAGAGAATCCTTAGTATGCTTTTAGGAGGTTTTAGAGGTAGAGTAGAGATTCTCGGTGCTTTTCACTTCATTTTTGGTACCTTTTCGCTTAATTCTACCGTTATGTGTAACTGTGGGCCCGAGGCCATACCTTGGATTTTGATGGAGTTCCAGGTCAGTTCTCTTTATTTGGAGGGTACCTTGCCCTATTTTGCCTTGTTGTGAATGTTTTCTCTGAATATGGAAATTTATATGCTCATACTATATTGTCATGATTATCGGTATGGAAAAGAAGGATTTTAAGGCTTTTGGTCCTACACTTGGCAACTATTGGGTTTTCATGATCTTTGGGATTTTAAAAGGATTGCTTTGGAATTGTTCCTGATTTTGGGAGGAAAAGGGAAAAATACTACTTTTTATGCATACGTTGATGAATCCGAGGTTAAATTCTAGGTGCCCAATGTGTAATCTCGAGTTTTACTTTTATGCATATGTTGATGAGTCCGAGGTCATTTTTGGGCTCCCTAATGCTCATTTCAGGTTTTCCTTTCGATACTAATTTGATAAGCTTGATGTTCCATCCCAGGCGCCCGAGTACTAAATATCGGGTTTGACTTGTATACATTCATACATTACATCATTGTTGCATCGCATTGTAATGGCTTTGGGTGCATTTGGATTATTGGCTGATTTGAGTTGATCTTGTTATTACTTCACCTTTTATTGTTTTGGTTGTTTTGATTTTTGGCTTTATCACTAGATTTAGGTGGATCCCTGTATTTTAACTGCTTTCCTGTATCTTATTATTTATATATTATCTTTCTGCACTTGGTCGGCCTATGATGCCTACTGAGTACCCGTGGTCTTGGTACTCATACTACACTCTGTATCTTTTTCTGATGCATCACCTAGTACGTGCCACCCTCACTGATCTTCCTGTCATTCGAGGTCTGTTGCAGTTTAGATCGTGCTGAGCTCCTGGCGCTTTTGGAGACTTTACATGCTTTTCATCTTGTACATCCTATCTATATTTTGTATTTTGGATAGACTGAGTCTGTTTTATAGCTACTCCTTACTTTAGTCGCTCTTGAACTAGTGACCCAGGTTTGGGTTGGTTCTCGTGTATGTTTTGTCTATTCGGTCACTTTATGGCCATCTTCTGTATATTTTGTACGTTGGTATGTATATATGCTATTGGCCCTGTCTTTTCTTTATATCTTCTGCTTTTTCTTAATTTTATTGTTATTATTGTCTTCCACATTGTTGGGTTTGGCTTGCCTACCGGGGGTTATGTGGGAGCCGGCATGGCCCAGTTTTGGATCGTGACACATATCTACAGAAAAAATCCATCACCATCCTCCATATATCCTGCTTTATAATCTCCCAGCACTTTTGGAAAATTTCTCCTTAAAATCCATCAGGTCCACTAGCACTGTCTTTATGTAAGCTGAAGACAACTTTCTTTACTTCTCCTATGGTTGGAGCTTTCACTATTGCCTCATTTTGATCCTCTGTGATGACCTTTGGGATACACTCCAGCATAGAGCAATCTTCACCTGTGTTGTTTTCTTGGAACTGCTCTTGGAATACTTTTACTACTTCTGCTCCAATGTCTTCTATTGTCTCCATGTTTTCTCTATGCTCATTCTCTATTTGATGTAGCATAAGTTTCCTTCTTCTTCCCTTCACATATGCATGGAAGAATTTGGTATTCCTATCTCCATCTTTAAACCAGCTCATTCCTTCCTTCTGTTTCTAATATTCCTCTTCTGTTTGCTGATAGTTCTTCAAGTCCTCTTTTGCTAACCAGTTCTAGTCTGTTCTCCTCAGTAGGGTTCACCTCCATCTATATCTCCTGAATTCTAGTTATGTCCTCCAGTGTAGAGATTCTTTGAAAGATGTTTTCATATCTTTCCTTGCTCCATTTGGACATAACTTTCTTCATCCTTTTGAGTTTC
Organism: Jaltomata sinuosa; assembly: GCA_003996215.1. NCBI lineage: Eukaryota > Viridiplantae > Streptophyta > Magnoliopsida > Solanales > Solanaceae > Jaltomata > Jaltomata sinuosa. The sequence continues at coordinate 205,710 of QJPP01001884.1, forward strand.
TCATGGACGATGTGAAAGGGAGATCCTTTTACCTCAGAGTTCCAACATTCTACTACAATATTTTTAAAATTCTGATGCCTTGTCCAGAAGTTTAGGAACCTGAAAGGTTTCACTACTAGTTCATGATCATTGCTACAGTTAACCTGTAATGGGGCATGATCTGAGCCATATCTTACCAAGTGCTGCACCTTAGTAGCTGGGAATTCACTCATGAACTCCTGACTTCCAAATACTCTGTCCAACCTTTTGAAGATGCATTCTCCTTCAATTCTTCCATTTCACCAAGTGTAGGAACTCCCAATAAATTTAGTTTCATTCAATGCACAGGCATGAATTCATTGAGAAAAATCAAATGTCTCCTGCTATGTGACAAGCAATCCACCTAGCTTCTCAGAAGCATCTAGAATTACATGGAAATCCCCACCAACCATCCATGGTTGGTCATTATTTTCAGCAACCATTTCTAAATATTCCCACAACTCTAATCTTTCTAGAGCACTACATCTAGCATACACAACTGTGATAAGCATTTCTTTATGGCATGTGACATGTTTGAACTTTATAGTAATTTGCTGATATGTATCACTCTGCACCATTCCTTCCCATGTAGCATTCTAGAATACCCATATATTAGCAGAGATGTTGAGTACTGTATTTTCTAAACCTAGTTTTCTTCTGTAATCTTCAATATCATGAGGCCTTTGGAAAGGTTCCATTAGCGCAATGTATGAATAGTGATGTCTTCTATTTATATCCATGAGTCACTCAAAAGAATTCTGAGAGTTTAATGATCTAATGTTCCAGAAAATTACTTTGTCCACCATTATCTACCTGCTGGGGGTTGGCTGAGCTACTCCTTATATTCTTTTGACTTGTAGATGTTGTTTTTGTATTCATCCTGACCTTCTTAAGATACTTAGTGTGTCTTGGAGACAAATCCCCTTTTGCACTAATATCTTTTATATTCTTTTGTATATCATCTTCCTCCTCATCATTCCTTATGTCTTCTGAAGCTGGATCTGTTTATGTTTCTCCTACTCTGCTTCCCTGTTGGTGAGTGTTTGTTGAATCCATTTCTTGAGCTTTCCTCTTGGGTGAGATGATCTGTGGATTTGGGGGCTTCTCTTCCTTGCTCAAGTTGGTGTTGTTATTCAACCTTTTCTCTGAACTCACCTCTTCTTCCCTTTTATCATTTGTGGTGCTGATGCCGATAGATTGACTGGATGGGTCTTTCTAGTTTTCCTTGGTGTTGTTGTGCCCCCCTTCTTGTCGCTTATTTTCACTCAACTCTTCATTTTTTTCATTATTGGCTTCTGTTGGCTCACTTTCTTCTTTGTTGTTGCTGCTATTGTGAATTTTCTTTGGGTTGTCTGTGTCTTCTAATTGCTTTCCAAAGGCATTCTCAATCCATTTCTTTTTTGTCTCTCCTTGTGTACCTTCCTTTCTTTCATCCTCCTTAGTAATGCCATCTTTTTTAGGATTTTTCTGTCCTTCTTCCTCCCCCAGTGCTCCAAATTTGTTTTCTATGATCACTTCCCCTTTGTGTGTGTCTCTCAAACTCCATCTTTCATCCAATCCTCCTCTATAGAGATATCTTCCCCTTCTTGCCCTATTTTTTTGTCTTTGTTCTTGAAACTGAGTATCCTTCTTCTTGCCTTTCTCCTCCTACTCCTTTGTGTCCTTACCTACCAGACTCTCCTCCTTCTTTTCATCCCTTTTCTCTTTTGTATTCTTTGCTTCTTCCTCCTTATCATCCTTCGAATATAGTTGTGGATGTAGCACAAAGCATTCCTTTTCATTGTGTCCTTGGAGTTTATAGTTTTTGCAATACTTAGGCAGATAATCATATTTGATGGTGATCTAATTTGCCACTATTTCTCTCAATTTCTTTTTTATCCCTACATTGACCCATTTTGAGAATTCTCCCACCAGATCCACTTCCATCTTAACGCGGGCACAACTTGTCCTGGTTTTGTTACTTGTTGCTAGATCTACTTGCAAAGGCTTTCCAAGAGCTGCAACGATTGAAAAAATTATTTCTGTCCCAAAAACATTGGGCGGCAATGCAGGTAGTGAGATCTAGGCTATTGCAGTAGTAGTCTCCTCATATGGATTAAAAAGTGGATCCCATTTCAGTGTTCGCATTGGATAATACCAATTTTTATGTGCAATGTAAATAACTGTCTTGGATAACAAATTCACATAGTCTTCCAATCTTGATGCCCTAATAAGCACGTATTTGTTGCAAAGCAATCCTATATTCACCTCTCCGTTTATTTGGCATTGCTTAGGGATTAGTTATCTCAGATCTTGAATATCTGACCATCGATAAGAGAATTTACCGACTGCATACTCCAGGTCCTCATTGACTATCATCTGTGAGATTTCTTCCTCTTCCCATACTACTCTTGGGTCTCCATGCAAATACGTAATAGGTTTTATAGGCAGAGGCTTTGATGCGGTTTTTGGGTTCTGCAAAGTGGCTAAGTAATTCATTTCAACTGGGAGGGTATTTTCCTATTGAGCAACCACCGGGGGTGGCTTCCCAATGGCCATGATCGGAGGGTAGGAAAACAAGGGTTTTAATTGTTGTGCGGGTGTTTTGAGAGCGTTTTTGTTTTAGGTCATGGAACTGAGGTTGTTCACAGCACGAAATTATTATCTTTTATGAGAAGTTATCAGATTTTAATAATTAGCATGTTTATATATTTAAATTAACTTCCCACAACTTTTAACAACTGCTCCTTCTTAATAGCAAAAAAAATAAAGATTTAATAAGTACGTGTATAAGACTTTTTATAGGAAATTTGATTAATTCTTTTAATTTAAAAATAAATTTAATAAACATGTTTAGGACTCTTTTGCTTAAAGCAAATTAAAGATTCTTTTTTTGTGGGGAAGTTATCAAATTTTAATAGTAAATATTTTAATTAAAAAGTTAAATTTTAATTAAAATAACATATTTCAATTACTTATTCTTTATTGCAAAAAAAATCTATATTGTTTAAATTAATTACTAAAACTTAAAAATATAGTATTTTTTCAAAATTCAAATTCCAATGGTCTTTTGATCATAGTAATAATTATCTATTTACTCCTTCTTTATTGTATCTAGTCTGGTGCTGGAAATAAAGCACCAGGTCCTGATGAATTCACTATGAAATTTTTAGTCAGTGCTAGAATATCATTAGTACTAAGGTTGTTGCAGCAGTTAAGGCTTTCTATGAGGAAGAAGTGTTTGAGAGAAGCATAAATATAATTTTGTGGCTTTAATCCCCAAAAAAGTTGAAGCAATGGAGCTAAATGATTTTAGACCTATAAGTCTAGTGGGGGGAGTGTATAGAATCTTTGCTAAATTATTAGTAGAAAGAATGAAAAGAGTGATGCATTATTTTGTGGACAGGCAATAAATGGCCTCCATCAATAACATACAGATCCTGAATGCAGTGTTAGTGTCAAATGAGTGTGTGAAATCAAGACAAAAGAATAAACAAGTAGGGATACTATATAAATTGGATATCCAGAAAGCATATGATCACTCGAACTGAATTTTTTTTTATAGAGGATGAGATTTGGCAAAAAGTGGCTGAGGTGGATCAGATAATGCAAGCACAATAATTTTTTTAGTATTGATAACAGAAGTCCATGGGCCTTTTTCTCTTCTTATAGGGGAATGAGGAAAGGGAACCCACTGTCCCCTTTCCTTTTCATATTAGCTATGGAGGGTCTAGGCAGTCACATACAAATAAAAAGAGGTATAGGGTGAATTAATGAATTCTAGATAAGGAACGGTACAGAAAACAACTTAGACATAACATATCTGCAGTTTGAAGATGATATTGTAGTGTTTTGTAGAGCCACAGAGGAACAAATACTGATACTAAGAGATATATTTAATATTTTGAAATAGTATCTAAATTACATATTAACTGGGGTAAAAGCTTTATTTACCCGGTTAATGTAGTTTCTACTATCGAAGATCTAGCAGAGAAGTTTGAGGGAAAAGTAGGTGAACTTCCGACGAGGAGATGCCTTTGGGGGCAAAGAGAAAATCCAAGAAAATCCAAAGTGGTGTAATAGATAAATGTGAGAGGAAGTTGGTAAGGTAAAAAAGTCAATACCTTTCTTCGGGAGACAGACTTACTTTGGTCAACAGTGTACTAGATTCTCTCCCTTCCTATATGATGTCAGTGTTACCTACCCCAGCCAATGTGACTAAAAGATTAGATTTTATCATGAAAGTTTTTTTATGGCAGGATAGTGAAGATAAGAAGAAAAATTATTTAGTAAATTTGGGAGGAGATACTAGTAAGTGACAGTGGAGATGGTTTGAACATCATGAATTTAAGTGTCCAAAATAAGAGCTTGATGATAAAGTAGTTATGAAAGTTTGCATCCGCAAAAGAAGCTCTATAGAAAGAGATGATTAGAATAAAATATGGACTATATGACGAATGGATAAAAGAAGAGGTGATGAATACATGCAATTACAATGTATGGAGATTCACCAAGAACTTATGGCAACTAGTCTCTAACATGACAAGGTTCAAGGTTGGAAACCGTGAGAAGGTGAAATTTTGGAATGATAAATGGTGCGGACAAGGGACTTTGCAGCAAGCTTTTTCTGAGCTTTGTAGTCTGTGCCAATTTAAGAATGCCACTGTGCAAACTTATGGACAAGGATGGAACCTACATCTTAGAAGAAATCTGAATGATTGGGAAATGACCACTATAACTGCTTTCCAGGAGACAGTCCCTCAAAACATTATTCTAATAGAAGATAGGGACAATTTGGTGTGGATGATGGATAGTAATAGAATTTTTACTGTCAGGTCAGCCTATAAAGAGCTGGAAACAACAAGTTCACAGGAAATAGGGTGACCATGGAGAATGATTTAGAAGATCAAAGTTCTATATAATGTTAACTATTTTACTTGGCTACTAACAAAGAAAGCAGTTCTCACTCATGAGAATCTAAACAAAAGAAAGTTCAATCTATGCTCTAGATGTTACCTATGTGAAGAACAGGTTGAGACACTCAACCATCTCTCTTTTGCACTGCAAATGGACAAATTAGTTGGCAAATGTTCATCCATAAGAGGAAGATAAAATGGGTGAAACCTGGAAGAATTAAAGAAGAACTAAGAAGTTGGAATAGAGATGGAAACGCGGTGAAGAAGGAGGAGAGATGGAAGATGGTCCCAACATGCATTTGGTGGACTATATGGAAAAAGAGGAATCAGAGATCCTTTGAAGGCAAATAGAGCAATATACAGAAGATTAAGTCAGACTGTTTAGGCCTTTCTTATTTTGGGTGTAACAAGTAGGTATATATAGCACAATAGATGCTTTCAATCCTATTGACTTGCTGTAACTAGAAATCTTAGAATTTTATAAAGTCACAACTTTTTTGAAGGGGGACTATACTTTGATATAGTATACATGTGGATATATAGAAGTAAAGTTTACCATTGTCAAAAAATATGCAAATTCTTTATATTAATTTTTTTAACCTTAGAAATAAATTTGAATTAATAACTTAAACTTAAAAATATAGTTTTTTTAAAATTTATATTGTTTAAATTAATTAATTAAAAATATATATTGTTTAGATTAATTATTTAACTGAAAAATATATTATTTGTTTTAAATTCAAATTTGATAGTTTTTTAATTATAGTAATGATTATCTATTAACTCATTCTTTAAAGCAAAATTGCAGATTATTTATATTAATTTTTTAAATTTAAAAATAAGTTTTAATAATTAGCATGTTTAGAACTCTTTTTTGTGAAAAGTAATAATTAGTACGCTTAGATATTTACACATTTTTAGATGAAATTTTTATGGGCCATAGGCCCCTTTTATTGACTATCAACTAGCCTACAAGTAAAAGAGGCTAAAGGCCCAGTCTGAAAAAGGAAAGGAAAATAACAAAAGTAGTGGACCAGGCCCAAAAAATGACCCAACACTAAATGAAAAAGGAAATCTAACCGGATAAAAGTGTTGTCTCTTGCAAGAGACTTCACTTGTCTCTTTGTTTTCTGCCACTGCTGCTTGTTGACGATGTTGCCTGAGGTGTCTCAGTGGAATAACCAGCTTCGTACTATTTTCCTTTGGGTCATCTTCAAGTTAGGACCCATTTTATCGATGGAGGAACTCTATCTATCATTTCACATTTCAAAGGTGAGTCTTCTGCCTCTATATCTTGTTTCATGGCTTCTGTAGCTGATTTCTAATTTTCTTTTTACGTGGTCGGAGTTTCATATCCCCAAGGGATCAGAGAAAATTTAGGTGGAGATTGAACAATGACCAAGGCAAAAGCTTACCTTCTGACCCTTTTATATTCTTCTTTTGATTCGATTCTGACCCCACTCTTCTTTTTACCTCCATTTCCAAGTGCTTTTGATGTATACTTCACTCTCTGCTCGATGGTCATCTGTAAGATGTGGAGCCTCTAAAGTTATTACAACCTTACTCTCTTTAATTTTTGGTGAAGCTTTTTGATAACTAGAGTGTAGTTTCCTAGCTAGTTTGTACCTGGCATACTCTGTTAATATGGTTGTTGTGTGTTTGTCTCCTTTAATTTACTGCTGTGATGTAAATGACTGTTAAGATGCACTCTTTGTGTTTAATGGATGTTGTTGGTTTCATGACAGATTTATTCTCCTTGTTCTCACCCTTAGATTTGGAATCTGTGCTTTCTCAATGTTTAGTATCTTCCTTTGCATGCTTGGTAAATCCTAGAAAGTATGGAAAAAATGAGGAGTGGGGCTGCTGAGTGCTAGGCTAGCCAGTAAGTCTGCAGGTGTGTTCCGTTTCCTAAAAATCTGGTTGATTTGAATGTTCATCTTCCCCATGAGTCTTCTAGACTCCTCCATAAGTTCCACAAGCTCCCAAAGGACATACTAAGTTTTTTGTATGATTTTCTTGTGAGGGAATTTGTTTCAATGATTCCATCTCTCAAACTGTGTTCTTGTGTCTTAATGCCTCTAATATTTCCCTGGCTTCTGGATTTATGTTAGTGGTGTAGCCTATGCTCTGAGTTTGAGCATAAATTAGATTCCCACTGTGGTTTCTAATACAAAAATAATAAGAACTCAGCCCAGGATTTCCTTGGCTAGCACTATCTCTGTTGCACTTAAAGTTGACTCCTTTAGCTGGCTTCTATTGAACACTGTGAATATATAGCTTAGGTCTGTAATCTCTTAGCTTAGCAATCGGTTCAGGCTAGGTCACTGGAATTCCTTTGATCCATGGGTAAAGCATCTTGATTAGTTGTCTGATTGTGTGCAATACTTGTCCAACCATGGTGTTGTAGGTGGTGTCTCGTCCATGTTTCCTATATTTTTTTTTATAGGGATTACATTATGATGGTTGGCATGGCTCTATAGACCACCTGGAGTTTGGAAGGTGCTTTTAATTTCCACCAGGTAATTATGAGCTATTGTAGGTGCATACCCTCCATGCTAAAACCTGCAAAATTAGCGAACTGCTTCTATAGCCTGGTGGCTATGGGAGCTATTAGAAAAAGGTATGACATGGTTTCTTCTGCATCAGTTTCACAGCACCAGTAGTTTGAGCCAATGTTGATGTGTGCTCTCTTTAGGTTATCATTAGTAGGGATCCTTTTTTTCCACACCCTCCATAAAAAGAAGTTGATCTTAAAAGAGAAGCCTTTAGCCCATATTAATTCATGATCCTTCCTGCTGTCCTATTTGTGTCTTAGAATGTTCCAAGTTGAAATAAATGTAAAGGTTCCTTGTGTGTTTTCCATCCACCAAGGCCTATCATTGTTAGTTTCACTTTTAGGTGGTTTGATACTCTTCATGATATAATCAGTCATCTCATCTAAAATTTAGTTAAGCAGTATTTGCCCATCCTATCCTTCATCATTGATTAACTCCTTTACCTCTAGTTCCTCTTTGTAAGCATTTTCTTTTTCCAGGTAGTATGATGCACCCTATTTTATCCAATTATCAAACCAGAAACTTGAGATTCCTGAGATCACGTACCACAATATATTGTGTGTCACTTCTTCTCCTACTATGGTCATCTTTATCCACACATGTGATTACCCTATCCCTTTAGCCATAATGGGATGTTTTTTCTTGCAGTATTTGTTCCATATATAGAAACTCCACATTGAGTCAGTAGAGGTCCTGAAATTCCTCTACTGCTTAGCAAAAAAGGCATTAGATACATCATGTAGTGACCTGAACCAGTCCTCCTTCCTCTTTGGGGAAACACATTTTGTCCCATGCCACCCAGTGTTTATTATTATCTCCAGCAAACTTCCCCTAGAAAAACTTAGCAAAGTTTTTATGTAATTGATCTATTACCCCAGAGGGTGGGTTCATGGCTGACAAAAGGAAAACAAGCATTGATTGCAAGACATGTGAGATTAGAATATACCTTCCTCCAAAGGATAGAAGTCTGTTTTGCCATCAGAAAATTCTTTTCAACAACTTCTTTAACTATTCTTCAAAGTGAGTCTTATTTTTGTATCCATAAAAGACTAGTCATCCTAGATATGTAAATAGTAACGATTCTTGTCTAATCTTTGTGATTCTTTTGATCTGTCTAGAAACTCTTCCTGGTGTTTTCTCATGCAAGTAGAACATGCTCTTGTCTAGGTTTATCATTTGTCCTCAAACCTTCTCATAGTTTCTCAGAACCCTCATCATTTTCTTTATTGAACCTGGCTAGCTTGAGCAGAATATGATTGTATCATCTGCATAGGATAAATGATTTACCTCTGGATTCAACTTTGGTAGACCAAACACTTGGTACTCTGGGTCCCTGTATAATTTATACAGACCCCTAGCTAGTACTTCAGTAGCAATGATAAACAAAATAGGTAATAGTGGGTCTCCTTGCTTTAGTCCTCTTGAAGATTGGAAAAAGCCAAAAGACTGCCCATTCATTAGTACTGAGTACCAATTGTTGGAGATCAATCTTAAGACCATGTCAATAATCACTTCTGAGAAAGCAAATCTCCTAAGGACTTTTGTTAGGTAGATCCATGAAACCCTGTCATAAGCTTTGGTCATATCTAGTTTTACCACCACATTGTGCAACTTGTTTCTTCTGTTGATAGATCTAATAATCTATTGGGTCAATAGCATATTCTCTGTAATACTCCTCCGTTTAACAAAATTTGTCTGGTTTTTTGAAATTTTATTAGGGAGAACTTCCACCAATCTCTCATGTAACATTCTTAATATGATCTTGTTGGCAAAGGTGCTTAAACTTATAGGTATCAGATCTCCGAAGTTGCTGACTATCTCTTTTTTGGGAATTAGTACTAGGTTTGTGTGAGTGATAAACCTTGGCAGTTCTTGTTCACAAAAAAAAGCCCTCATCATGTTGGTAACATGCATACCTATTATATCTCAGCAGGATTAGAAAACTGTCCTGAGAAGCCATCTGGTCCACTAGCACTGTCCCTATTGAGGGAAAATACCTCCTTTTTAATTTCCTCAGGAGATGGGATTCTAATCATTCTCTCATTCTGCTCTTCTGTAATCGTTCTGGGTATGTTCTCAAGCAAGTTGTATTCAGGTTCAAAATTTGTTTCCTTGAACTTCTCAAGAATACAATAACTGCTTCTTTCCCAATATTCTATGTGGATGTGATAGTGTCCCCATGGATGGTTTTAATCTCTGTGATTTGTAACTTCTTTTTTCTGCCCTTTACTTCAAAGTGAAATTTTTTTGTGTTTCTGTCCCCATCTTGAAACCACTTCATACCAGCCTTTTGCTTTCAAAATTCTTCTTCTATGTGTAAGTACCTCTTCAAATTTGCCTCTACCTTTTTTAAGGAAGCTCTGTTAGCTTCTGTTGGAAAAATATCTACTTGTAACTCTTGCATCTTAATGACATCCTCAACTGTTGAGATTTGCTGAAAAGTGTTTCCAAAGGTGCTTTTGCTCTACTTTTGTAGGGGAGTCTTAATTTTTTTCATCTTAGTTTAGAAGATGGTTAAAGGAGATACAATATCCTCTTCCCTCTAATTTTCCTCTACCACTCTTTGAAAGTTATGTTGTTTGGTCTAGAAGTTCAAAACATAAAAGGTCTGACCACCTGTGCCTATATGGTATTGGAAAATAGATGTACAGGAGCATAATCTGAGCCTTGTCTAATCAAATGGTGTACTGCACTGTCTGGTAGAAGATTCATAAAATCTGAATTTCCAAACACTCTATTCAATCTTTTAAAAATGCGTGCATCCTCCATTCTCCCATTCCACCAAGTAAAGTTACTACCTGTAAATCTCAGTTCATTCAGTCCACAAGCCTGATAAATTGGGCAAAGTCAGCAATTTCATATTAAGTTACAGGCAGTCCACCAAACTTTTCAGAGTTATCTAGAATGAAATTAAAATCTCCTCCAACAGTCCAAGGTCCTATAGTGTTTGGGGCAATATCTTCTAGATCTTCCCACAATTCTAGACTATTAAAGGCACTACATCCGACATAAACAGTTGATATGTTGACCAATTTATTGCTCACCTTATGTTTAAATTGCATAGTTAGTTGTTGTATGGAGTCAGATGACATTTGTCCTTCCCACTCATCAGTTTAGAAAACCCCTATTTTGGCAGAGCAATTAGTCAAGGCATTCTAAATTCCCAGCTTTCTTTTGTACACTTCTAACTTAGTTGGACTTAAGAAAGGCTCTAAAAGAGAAATATAAGAGTAATGATGTCTTCTATTCAGATTCATAAGTCTATCAATGGCATTTTGTGACTTTACAGACCTGATATTCCAAAAAAGGATTTTGTCAATCATTGGTCTGTGTGGGTAGGTAGCCCCTTCTTGCTCCTTGTATTGATCTGAGATGGGATAGTTGAGTTGAACTTCCCTTTCTTGGTTCTTCCTTTTAGCTGTCCCACTTTCCCAGGGAATAAGTCCCCTTTCTTACTGATTTGCTCAATGCTAGCCTCTAAGGACTCGTGTTCCTCAATTTCTTATCTCCTATATATTTGTAGGTTAGAAAGCTTGTCTATCTTTGGTGTGGATTCTGGTTAGCTGTCTGGGACATAGACCTGTAATGGTTGAGGATGCTTCCCCTCCCCTTCTGTGCTTTCGCTGCTTCTTGTCTCCTTTATTTTGTTGTTCTCCCTTGAATCATCAGTCTGCTCCTATACTACCACTGTTGCATCCATTCGAATTCCCCATTTTTTTAGGGATTCTGATTATCCACCATGATCTGAAGATCTTCCTTTTCTCCTTTTTGTGATTCTTTGTCGGGTTATGTAGGTAAGTTGGGTGAATTGGGATTGACCCCTTTTGGGTTGGCATCACTACAACTTTTGACTTGTTCTTCAATATGTTCATATTTCTTTCCAAATATTTGCTCTACCCAGCTCTTAGACGTTTGTCGTTGGTCCTTCTTTGACGTATCTTCAACTGCTATTATTTTAGTCTACTCTTCATTGTCTCCCACCCCTATGTCTTGCTCATTTTTAAGGGCATCAAATTTTTCCACGGTGGATACTCCTTATGGTTTCTTGTTCCATATTTGTTCACTCATGTTTCTGTTATACTGCCTGCCTCTTCTATAATCATTCTTCTGCTTTTGTTCCTTGAATTCATTGGGATCTATCTTTCCTTTCCCTTTGTTATCCTGATTATTAAAGTTACTTGAATTTCCTTTTGAGTTATTATCCTTAGGTTCATTCACTGAATCTTTCTTGTCGTTACTCTTACTTTTCACAACTACTTTTTTATAGTAAAAAAATAAAGATTTAATAAGCACGTTTATTAGACTTTTTTTGTAGAAAGGTATATATCACGACCAGACCGCCGTGAGTGGCACTCATCCAACCTCGGCGGAGGAGCGAACAATCACTTCCCTGAACTTAACCGTTCTAACAGCTCAAACCAAGTGTAAAAAGTAAACTAGCAACAAAATAAATATCAAACTATTCCATTAACATAAACCTGCAGAAAATACCTCCTAGAATCTGAAAGTCACAGTACCAAACATCTACCAATATCTAGAGCACGGGGATGCAACCACAAAAGTAAAATAAGGACGTAGTTTTAAGCCTGAAACAAGTGGGCTGAAACTCTAAAGATAGATCCAAGGTAGGCTGATCGAGCAACTCACCCTTGAAGTCCGAAATCGCTGGTGCTATAGATGAGGTCGCGTCTCAGCCGCTGGAAGATTTCCTGTACTCACCAAAAGAAAAGCAAGTGCAGTATCAGTACACCACCACCGTGTACTGGTAGGATCATCAGCCAGTTTCCAAATAAATAGTGTATAAGCAATACAACAATATCAAGTAAATAGTACGGAAGACATGCAACAATGTTAACAGGCATACCTAGACTACAAGTCTTTACTTAGCTTGTTCCCGCATGAAATCCACCTCTTATACTCTAACCAACCATCACATGGCCATAACCCATACCTTTCCGTCTAGCCCGGACCCACCCTGGGATCACCTCTAGACAACACCTAAGTGTCAATGAACAACCCGACCTAATCCAAGACTGACTCAACGATATAACATATTTTCTCGGTCACTCAAGGACCACCAAACAAGTAACACATTTCAACAAACAACCTGGTCCACTCACGGAACCAATATCAGTCAATGAAAGACAACAATATAAATGCAATGATGCAGTAAAATAAACTCATACCAGGAATGGTACCCGAGCCAACCATTAGTATTCCCGTACCAGGTGTGGTACCCGAGCCAACTGAATGTCAACAATCCACAGTCAAATAGATGAACAAAAACTTGTAAACACACCGTTCAACTCACAGACTGTAAAACAGGAACCTTAGAAATTCCACACAACTTCCCTAAGCAATGTAATTCATACAACCACTTAGATAAAAGTACAAAATTATACAACATTCACCGGAATCGTAGCCATCACCTATCTCGAAATGATCCAAGCTCTACTCAACCCGAGCTTGTCTGTGTTCCATATTCCTTTGTCGTTCTTGGTCTAAAATAACACACAAGTAGATGAAATTAACCAACAAGGCCTGCACATTACCTGGATTGCACCAAATCCCAAAACCCCAGGCCACCCATGATCATTCCACCCTTTTTTCGGGCTTTTCCACCGTTAATTTCCCTAGTTCTATCATTTTTACGAATAAAAATAGAGAATTTAACAACCTATGATCATAATATCTTACTTTTAACAATACCCAAGAACATTCATGCTTTGAATCCCCTTCCTTCCCTGAATTCTACCATACCTAGGTTATTCCAACCTTTTCCCAAATTCCCTCCTAGCAATTCTACCACATAGGAAAAGTAGTACGAAGATTGGGGAGTAGAACCCTTACCTTAGGGAAGAAAATCAAGGGAAAATGGAGGAAAATCACTTGGAATCGCCTAGCCCTTCTTCCAAAATGAAGTTGTGAAAACTGAATGTTTTGGGGAATATTTCTGCATTAAAATCCCATCGGCTCGCTATAGCGGGCGACTTTCGCTATAGCGGTCTTAAGCAGCATTGATCGTCTTGACCACCGCTATAGCGGTATTTTGCACTGCTATAGCAGAGGTTGCTACGGCTGACTGTTACGCTTGTCACAGATAGAATGTCTAGAAATCTCCTAGATTTGGCCATTTTACAACACACTTGCTTCCCCCGATGACCCGAAATAACCCCTTCACATCAAATGCGATTCCGGGAGTTCTACTTACCCAAATTTGATTCCTAAAAGTCTCTTGGACTCTTTTATGTCTCGGCTACGTGGGAAAATAGCTCAAACCAAGACACCTAACCCAATCCTTACCCAGATTTCCCTAGACTCTACCTCGCTCTAAAACCGACCGAGGCTAGCCTAGCCCAGAATTTCAAACTCCCAAACTCGGAGATTTCTAACTCTAAAACATGGAATGATTGGACTACCCATAACGACGGACTCGGTCGTTACAACAGATACCAATTTACCCATCGTTCATCCCCGAATGATCAAACCTGAAATTACAGAAATAAAATAAGGGAAGTGTAGTACCTGAATCCTCAAACTATTGAGGGTACTTGTCCCGCATATCCTTCTCAGTTTCCCAAGTGGATTCCTCAACCAGATGATGCTTCCACTGAACCTTCACCATGTCAATCACCTTTGTCCTTAACCTCCGGACATCCCGAGCAAGAATCAAAACTGGTTCCTCTTCATAAAGAAGGTCCTTATCAAAAAGTACCTCATCCCACTTGATGATGTAATCCCCATCCCCATGGTATCGCTTAAGTATGAATACATGGAATACCGGATGGATGCTCGACAAACTAGGTGGCAGTGCTAACTTGTAAGCCACTGGCCCCACAATTTAAAGAACCTCAAACAGACCGATGAACCAAGGGCTAAGCTTGCCCTTCTTAACAAACCGCATGACCCCTTTCATTGGTGACACTTTCAACAATACCCGTTCACCAACCTGAAATTCCATGTCCCGAACCTTGCGAACTTCATACTCCTTCTGCCTGCTTTGGGCAGCTAGCAACTTTGTCTGAGTGCCCCTTACTTTTTCTTGTGCTTCCTTTACTAAGTCCACACCAAGAGGCTTTACATCGCCTTCCTCAAACCACCTAACCGGTGATCTGCAGTCCCTCCCATACAATGCCTCGAATGGTGCCATGTAATACTGGAGTGGTAACTGTTGTTGTACGAGATTTCGCACAATGGTAGGAACTGGTCTTAATGGCCCACGAAGTCCATAACACATGCTCTCAGCATGTCCTCCAATACCTGGATCGTCCTTTTTGACTTACCATCAGTCTGAGGATGGAAGGTTGTGCTAAAAGTGAGTTGTGTACCCAACTCTTCATGTAACTTGCCCCAGAACTTAGAAGTAAACTGAGTACCCTTGTCTGAAATGATGGACAGTGGAACCCCATGCAATCTCACAATCTCATTCACATAGATGTTAGCCAATTGCTGCCAATTATAATCTACCCTGACCAGAATGAAATGAGCGGACTTGGTCAGCATGTAAACAATGACCCAAATTGAGTCATACTTCCCCAATGTCTTGGGAAGACCCACCACAAAATCCATGGCTATCCTTTCCAACTTCCACTCTGGAATCAGCATCATCTGAAGTAGTCCTGCAGGTCTCTGATGTTCATACTTTACCTGCTAGAAGTTTTGACATTTGGACACAAAATCAACTGTCCCTTTTCATCCTGAGCCACCAGTAATCCTGCCTCAAGTTCCTGTACATTTTAGTCACACCCGATTAAATTGAGTATCACGAACCATGAGCTTCTGCCAGGATTTTCTGAATTATATCATCCACCCGAGGAACACAAATCCTCTCCCTGAAATACAACACTCTACCAGATTCAAGCATGACATCTATGGACTACCCAGATATTACCTTGCCTCATAGCTTACTCAGTTTCAGATCCTGAAACTGTTTGGCCTTTATTTCCTCTATAAAGGTGGCTTTGACCTTAATGCTGGCCAACGATCCACCTTGATCTTAAACACCCAAGTGCATGAACTTGGCCTCCAAAGCCCGAATTTATTTAGCTAGTGGTCGTTTGGACACCCCCAAAAAAGCCAAGCTACCTATGCTGACTATTTTCTGGCTTAATGCGTCTTCCACCATATTAGCCTTACCTGGATGGTACTGAATGGTCACATCATAGTCCTTCAATAGCTCCATCCACCTTCTCTGCCTCAAATTCAAATTCTTTTGAGTGAATACGTGCTGCAGACTGCGATGATTTGTGAATACCTCACACTTGACACCATAAAGGTAGTGTCTCCAAATCTTTAGCGCAAAAATCACCGCTGCCAATTCTAAGACCTGAGTCGAGTAATTTCTCTCATGCACCTTCAACTTCCTGGATGCATAGGCTATCACATTCCTATTCTGTATCAACACAACACCCAAACCAGAATGTGAAGCATCACAGTAAACAATAAAGTCTTTACCTTCAACCGGCAAGGACAATATAGGAGCCGTGGTCAAAAGTGTCTTGAGCTTTTGAAAGCTCTCCTCGCACTTGTTGGACCACATGAATGGTACATCTTTCTGTGTCAGCCTATTTAGGTGTGTATAAATAGACGCAAAACCCTCTACGAACCTCCTGTAGTATCTTATGAGTCCAACAAAACTCCTCACCTCTATCACCGAGCTAGGCCGAGCCCAACTCTTGATTGCCTCGATCTTCTGGGGATCTACCATTACCCCCCGTTCTGACACTACATGCCCCAAGAATGCCACCGAAGTCAACCAAAACTCACACTTAGTGAATTTTGCATAAAGCTTTTGGTGTCTCAAGATATCCAGCACAATATGAAGATGATTAGCATTCTCCTCCCTACTCTTAGAGTAGATCAAAATATCATCGATAAACACGATAACGAAGGAATCTAAGTATGACTTAAACACCCCATTCATCAAACTCATGAATTCTGTCGGCGCATTGGTCAAACCAAATGACATTATTAGAAACTCATAATGACCATATCGAGTCTAAAAAGCAGTTTTTGAAATATCCTCAGGCCTAATTTTTAACTGATGGTACCCCAACCTCAAGTCGATTTTCAAAAATACTGATGCACCCTGAAATTGGTCAAACAAATCATCTACACGGGGTAGAGGGTACTTATTCTGGATGGTCACCTTGTTCAACTGCCTATAATCTATGCACATCCGCATACTACCATCCTTCTTCTTTACAAATAAAACTGTAGCATCCCAAGACGAAGCTCTGGGACGTATAAATCCCTTATCTAGGAGTTCTTGCAGCTGAGTCTTAAGTTCCCTTAACTCTGTCAGAGCCATATGATATGGAGGAATAAAAATGGGACGATTGCCTGGCTCCAAATCAATACAGAAATCTATATCCCTGTCCAGAGGCATACCAGGCAAGTCCTCTGGAAACACCTCTAAATATTCAGAAACCACTGGAACTGACTCAATAGATGGGGACTCCACACTATCATCCTAGAGATGAGCCAAGAAGGCTAGACACCCCCTCCTCACTAGCTTCCTAGCCCGAACAAATGATATTATCTTAACTGGCTTAGGCCTGTACACACCTTCCCACTCTAGTATGTCCTTAACTGGAATCTCTAGAGCCATAGTCTTGGTTTTATAGTTTAATACAACATGATAAGGAGATAGCCAGGTCATACCCAAGATAATATCAAAATTATCCATATCCAGAATTACCAAGTCTACCTAAGTATGCAACCCCATAAACACCACAGAATAGTCATGATAAACATGAGTCAAACCCACAGACTCTCCAACCGGGGTAGAAACATGGATAGGGGAATCAGGGATATCACAAATTAGGTCCATACCCAATGCAAAACTCACATACACATAAGAATATGTAGAACTTGGGTCAAATAATATCAAAGCTATTTTATCGCAGACAAGAATGGTACCTGTCATCACCGCATCTGAGGATTACACCTCGGTCCTCCTTGGAAAAGCATAGCAATGAGCCCGATCATAAATCCGGACAACTTTCCAGGCCGGCTGCGCTGCACCCTTACCTGCGCTGCCATTTCCCCTGTCTCCCTGGCCTCCCTGAAAATTACCTCGCCCACCCTGTGGACGACCCCTAGCATTACCGCCTTTGCCTGCTGGGACCACTGCTCTAGACTGCTGCTGACCCTGAATACTTGTATGCCTATATGGACACTCCCTCTTAAAGTGGCCCAGATCGCCACAATGGAACCAACCACGGTCGAGTGTAGGTCTACTAGCTGATGTATATGACACTCTCTGGCCTCTAAGAGCTGAAGACTGAGCTCCCTGATGACCACCTATAGTAGCTGGCAGAGCTGACTGAATAGGACGGGCCAAGTAAGCCTGCTGATTCTGGCCCCTGGAGTATGAACCACCAAACTGTCCCTCATTCTGGGGCTTCTTGGCTAAAGCGTTAGCCTGCCTTGCCTGCTTGACTCCCTCAAGTTTCTTCACATAATCCACCACATCATTAAAGCCTTTCCCTAAAGAAGTCATATGCACCGACATTACCTGTAGCTCAGTATTCAACCCTTTCACAAACAACCGGACCCGTTCCTCCTCGGAACCCAACATCTGTGTGGCAAAATGAGACAAGGCATGGAACTTAGCCTCGTAAGCAGAGACTGACATGCCACCCTGCTCTAAGTTCAAGAACTCATCTTTCTTCTGGTCCCTCAAAGTACGGGGGACATACTTTTCTAGAAACAAAGTGTGGAACTGCTCCTAAGTCAGTGGAGGTAGAACAGAAGGCCGACACTCAATATGAGACCTCCACCACTGCTTGGCATCACCCTGCAACTGAAAAGTTACAAGTTCAACCCCATACTGACGTACAATACCCAACTTATGCAACCTCTCATAGCAATCCAGGATGAACTCATAGGCATCCTCCTTGTCTGTTCCCTGAAATGTTGGAGGTTTCATCTTGAGAAACTTGGTCAGCAACTCATGCTCATTCCCTGTTATCACGGGACCTATCATTGGCCTTAAGAAATTATTGGTGCCTGAAGCTGCATCCATCCTAGGCACCATAGTGACCGCTGGCTGAGTATCCATGGCCTAATTCGCAAATGCTGCGGGCATGGCTCCAGCACCAACCAACCCACTCAGAATATTCCAAGCCTGCAAGATGGTTTCCAACCCACGCAGACACGAGGAAACTGAAATAAAATGCAAGATTGCAAGTAAAGTCGATCCAGCGAAAATCATCAGGTAAATTATATTTGTATAGATGATTTTTCATGCTAGAACTTAATTATTATTTTGTTGTTGTTTACAATTAGTATTACATTCATATTTTATTATAGATGTAATGAAGGAATTCGAAGTTTCTATAAATATGGTGTATACATATATTTCACAAATACAAAATAAATATTTGAGAAATGAAGAAGAGAGACGGATAACCAAAAAATATATAGAAGTATTACCCAAATCATTAAGGTGTATATATTGTTTCATATTTGATTTAAATTTATTGTTATTATTATTAAATTTTATAATTAACACTACATTTAACTTTTGTCACAGATGTAACTAAAGAATTTAAAGTTTTCAAAGATATGGTGTATATAAATATCGCCCAAATGCGAAATAAATATTTAAGAAATGAACAAGTACGACGGAGAGCTAAAATATATAAAGGAGTTTTACCAAATTATTATGCAAAGAATGACCATGAATACACAAGAATTTTTTTATTCGATATTATTCACTATCTCAGGAACATTGCGCAATTAAAATATTATTTTGTGTTATGTCATTTTTTTTTAATTTTTTCACTTTGATATATTAACTTGTATGACTATTATGATGGTATGTATGTATTTTTCTTTTATATATAGATTAGCATTTCAAAAAATTGTGTTCTCTGTTTTGAAAGATGTAAACTAAATTAATAAATAAAAAGAAAAAAGGGTAGATTGGATACAATTGAAACATATGCAATCTAAAATTTTGATAATGCTTAAGTTTCTTTCATCATCTTCTTTCGAAATTATAATGATACAAAGTGATTTTAATTTTCTCTGCTTAAGAAAAATATTTTTTTGATAAAATAAAGGTATTTGATTAAAAAAAGTTCTTTTAAATAGCAGTTAAAGTAATTCTTTTATTTTAAAGCTAAAATTTACAGATTCTCCCTACAAATATTTCAAAAAGGTACTTTGTTAGTATTTAAAAAATAGTTTGTCTTAAATGGATTTTTAAAAATTTAAAAATATTTTTCCAAACAAGTTGTAAGTCAATGTGCAAGCTAATAAATAAAACATATATCACAAGGTAAACATTTGATAACACAATAAAGATATTCGTGAAACAAAAGGAGAGAAGATATCAAATGATGTATTTATTTGAACTTATGATGAGATTTTTTAAAATTATAATGTGAAAAAGTGTAATGACCCTCAAGGTCAGTTTCTCTGTTTTCATTTGTTTTCCATGTTTCGAGCCTTCTCACAGCGGCTACAAGTTATTTATGACTTGCCAGGATTGACAGTTTGATTTTTGGGCAGTTCCTTTGTGTTTTAAGCCTATTTTCCCTGTTTTGAAATACTTAAAGCTGAAAGAGTTGACTTTCATCAACATTTGGAGAAGACGGCTCGGATGTGAATTATGTCAGTGTTGTTAGCTCCGGAACATTAACTTTGGACTAGAGGGAACTTTAGTTTGGGTCCCGAGACTTTCAAACTATCACGACCCGATTTCTCGATCATGATGACACCTACAACCCCCAGTAGGCGAACCAATCCCCGTAGCCCAGAACGGTTAGAAATGGGCTACCTTCTAACAATTTAAGCGGAAGATTCGATATATAAGCGGAAGCAAGGGCATAATGAGAAGAAAATAGATACAAGAGAGATATAAACAAGTGGAATCTAAACCAACCCAAAACCTGGTATCAAAGCATATAAGAGCCGAACTACATCAGGAGTACAAAAGTCCAAAAGTCATATATACACAATTTATCCAAAACTATAAGAGTACAAAATACACCAAGGATAACTGAAGTCAAGCTCTGAACGCCAAGAGCTCACCCTCAGCCTTGATGATCCAAAAACTGCACCCCGCACGAGTCTCTGACGCGCTAACGGCGATGGCCTATGCTAGGATCTGCACCAGAAGATGCAGAGGGTAGGGTGAGCACCAAATGCGAAGCAGAAAGTACCCAGTAAGTATCATAGGCCGACTGGGTACATATAAAGTAAAAGAGCAATAGCAGGCAAAGTAGGAACAAACAATCATATAATTCAACGATAAGCACACAGGAGCTAGCCCAGAGGGAAGACAACAAAAAGAACATACAAGGCTAGCATATAGAATGTATGCACACAACATGCACAGGTGAAAGTAAGGACAACGCACCTGGGATCCTTGCAAAAACAATATATATAAGAATAAGTTCTAGAAACGGGCAGTATACCGGTACCCTCAAGTATAAAGAAAAAGGGAGAGAAGAATAAAGGTAGACATGCTCGACATACAAGAATTAATACCTAATCAAGTCACAAAAAACTCAATCCAAGAACTCACCACCTCACAGGAATCATGCTCATACTTAACCGTAACAAGTAACAATATCGGAATAAAGTAACAAAAGTCTACCTACAGTCCCTCGACCGCCCATACAACTGAGGAACGCAATCAAGTGAAAACAAATTCTCTGGCATCCCATACTACTAGAGTGTACAATCAACAAACAGCAAACAAGGGTGGTATCTCAAACAATGGATGATATGATGCATAAAAACCTCAGGGTGAAATAGAACTTTTGTATGTACCTCCTTCGATGCCGATCGAGCCTAGCAGGCAGGTTCCATAGAAGGACACAACCCGTATACCTCTACTCCACCGTATACCCTTCCCCCCAGCACACGCAACCCAAAGCCTCAGCCCCGGAGCGGCAAGGTCCATGGATGTCTCGGACCATATACTAAAACTCAAAATCAAAACGTGTCCTCCGGAATTGACTCCGGGTTCAAGACAGTGGCTAAGCCTCAAATATGCATGCCTAGACCCCGTCTAGGACTAAAACAGTGAAAAAGATATTTCAAAAACCCTTCCAAGGGTGCCCGAGCAGAACCGGGTCTAAAATAATAGTAAAAACATCTCAGATGCTCGACCCGGCCGAGCCTGATATCATTTCAAATCAGTAAGAAAACTCAGTTAGAACTCTGACCCGGTCGAGTCTAGCAATAGTGGTAAATCATGATAAAACCATATTTTTAACCTTCTTTTACCCCAAGAAGATTCACGTATCAAGTCAAATCATTTTCAAATCTAATTTCATCAAAAACAGGCCCCCGGGGCCATGCAAGGTTTAGAAAATTAGTTTTCGTAGGCCTGAAGCCAAAAACCATAATAAAACGTGGATAAACCTCTTTATATGCATGGAAATGATATGATCAACCCAAATAGTTATCCGACAGCTCACAATCAACCTAATGGCCCTGCACAGGCTCCGAAGTTACTCAGCAAGCATAACCAGCCTAGAAAGATATTTCTATGTCTGGGACTCGCGGACATTCCCAATAATCCCACCTTCTATGTTCCAGATCAACAAGACCTCACGTGGTCACAAGGGTAATAAATATATCAACTAATAGGAATACTACACATAACGAAGGAAAGAAATAGGACGAATTATGGTAAAACGGTCAAGGTCTGTGGTACCAACCTAATAACCCAACCCAAGGATGCCAACTAGTATAATTTTACCCGATATATGTGAAGTCTAGGGAGTTAAGGCGTAACCTACTTGTCGTCCGATGACAAGATGCGGGAACGAGATATCCAAGGCCGAGCTATTCCGAGAAGCTCTGAACGAGAATCAAACTATCAAATTCATGAATAAAATGTTAAAACGAGTCTAACGATACCCATATTGCTACAATTGTAGCCGGGTCGATATCAGGGTCAAAAGCGAGCCCGCGGGGCTCGCAACCCGAAACCAAAAACAAAAAGAACCATGATGACCCCAATGATGCCAAGAAGGCATGCTCCAAATTTGAGCACAATTGGACAAGGTAAGGGCACCAAAACAGCCTGCCCAAATTGGGGATTAAAGAATGAAAATTTCAAAAATAAAAATGGAAATTGGGCAAGAATTACTTACCAAAATGACAAAAAATCAGCCCAAGACAGATAAAACATCACACCCACGAACATGCACAATCTTAGGGGACAGAATCTATCATAAAATCCAAGCATTGGATGAGCATCAATGGAGTATTTAAGATAAAAATCGAAGAAGGCAAGTTGGGGAAGATGACTTACCAAGTGGTGAAGAACTACGGATAATCGACGAATAAATAATTTTCCAAAGTTTAGAACTGAAATGGAGCAAAATGGTGGAGAGAATTTTGAGTTTTAGAGTGAGAAAAGTGAGGAGAAGGGATGGAAAAAATGAAATGACAGCAATAAATAGCTGCTGTCGGTAGCTGATTTTCTGCACTTTTTAGAAAACTCGACGGGGCATTTCGGGCACAATCGGAAACTGATATTCAAAAACCAATAGTGCTAATAGAGTGGAAACGACGTTTCGGACCCAATGGAATCTATGAAACTTCTATAAAAGGTCATTTCGGAAAAATGTTTACCCAAGTCAACACTAACGAAAAGGAACTCAAAGTCTCGAAATGAGTCTGACTCACCCAAAACCCGAACCAACCATCTTCCTAGCCCAAAATCAACATTATGGAGCTGATGGAATCGTCGAATTTCGAATCCGACACTCCGATCATCGAAAGTCACTCAAAGTTGCACTTTCAACTCTAAATGGCCTGAAAACTGAGAAAACCACACAAAACCCACACCGGAAGTTCTCAGGCCACAACTAAAGGTCCAACTAGACCAAACTTATCGCTCCGGAGCTAACGGAACTATCAGAATTCAATTCCGAGCATGTTAGCTAAGAATGTTGACTAAAGTCAAAGATTCTAAGTTTAAAGCTCTAAAACAGGTGAACGACTAAAACGATCAAACGAACGACCAGAGCACCGAACTACCGGTCCCAGAAATTGGGCAATTGGGGCCGCTACAGGAAGGCTCTAACAGTGCAATAAATGAGAAAACGCAAAGATGACCAGAAGGGTTATCACAACATCCACTACTAAAAAGACTTTCATCCTCGAAAGTCAAGAAGAAGAGAGTACCTGAAGGCTCGAACAATTGCGGATACTGAGCACGCAACTGACTCTCGGTATCCCAGGTAGCCTTCCCGATGGACGATGCCTCCGCTGCACTTTCACAATCGGAATCTCCCTAGATTTCAACCTCCTGATAGCTCTGGCCAGAATAGCTATCGGCTCATCAACAAATAATAAACTCTCATCCAACTGAACCAAATCCCAATGCAACAAATAAGACTTATCAGGCACATACCGGTGCAATATCAAAACATGGAAAATTGGGTGAAGAACTGAAAACATCGGAGGCAAGGATAACATGTAGGCAACACTACCAACCCTCTGTAGAATCTCAAATGGCCCAATAAACCTGGGCTAAGCTTGCCCCGCCAACCAAATCTCATCATGCCCTTCACGGGCGATACTCGGAGGAAAACCAGATCACCAACACTAAACTCCAAGGCACGAAGTCTATGATCAACGTAGCTCTTCTTCCTACTCTGGGCTTCTCTAAGTTTGTCCTGGATCAAACGAACTCGGTCCAAGGAATCTATAAGTAAATCTGTACCCTGTGGTCTGGACTCTAACCCATCAAACCAACCAATGGGCGATCTACAACGCCTATCATACAAAGCCTCAAAAGGTGCCATGCCAATGCTCAAATGAAAGCTATTATTATATGCAAACTCAGACAATGGCAGAAACTGATCCCATGAACCTCCAAAGTAAAGAAGACAAGCCCAAAGTATGTCCTCCAGGACTTGAATAATCCTCTCGAACTGGCCATCTGTCTGAGGGTGGAAAGCAGTACTAAGCTGAACCTCTGTACCCAAATCCCTCTGTATAGCTCTCCATATGTGAACTGAGTGCCACAATATGAAATTATAGAAGCTGGGACCCCGTGCAATCATGCAATCTCACGAATGTAAATCTGAGCTAACCTCTCTTCCCCGTAGGAAGTCATCCTATGAATGATCACCCAAATGGAGTCAAACCCGCGAGTAGTACGAGGCAAACCAACAACAAAGTCTATAGTAATACCTTCCCACTTCCACTTAGGAATGGAAAGTCACTGCATCAAACAACTCAGTCTCATGTGCTCGAACTTCACCTCTTGACAGTTCAAGCACCGAGATACGAACTCTGCCATATCCCACTTCATACCACTCCACCAGTAAAGTTGTCTCAGGTCTCTATACATCTTCGCTGTGCCAGGATGGATGGAGTATCTGGAACACTGTGCCTCACGGAGTATCAACTGTATCAAATCACCAACTCTCGGAACACAAAGTCGACCCTCAAACCTCAAAATCCCATCAGAACCCAAAGTAGCCCGGCTAGCCTCACCCCGAACCACCTGATCACGAAGGTCACACAAACTCTTATCCTTGAACTGTCGGCTTTGAATCAGATCAACTAGAGTAGAATAAACCTCAACACTTGCATGAACTCTGTTGGGATCCGATAAGTCAAGCATAAACAAACAGTTAGCCAAGGACTGGATGTCCAAGGCCAACGGTCGCTCAGAAGCTGAAAGTGAAGCTAGGCTACCCATACTCACCGCCTTCTGACTCAAGGCATCTGCTACCACGTTTGCCTTGCACGGATGGTATAAAATAGTGAAATTATAGTCCTTCAGCAACTCAATCCATCTGCTCTGTCTTGAGTTCGGCTCGCGCTGACTCATAATATATTTAAGACTATAATGGTCGGTAAATATCTTACAATGAACTCCATATAGATAGTGCCTCCAGATCTTGAGCGCAAAGACTACTGCCGCCAACTCTAAGTCGTGAGTGGGGTAGTTGCATTCGTGAACCTTCAGTTGCCATGACACATATGCTACTTGACCCTGTTGCATCAACACAGAACCAACACCGACCCCTGAAGCATCTTAATACACGGAGAACCTGACCCTCAACTGGCAAAGTCAAAACTGGAGCTGAAGTCAATAAGGCCTTAAGCCTCTGGAAGCTATCCTCGCACTGATCAGACCACTAAAATGGAACATCCTTCCTAGTCAGCATTGTCAAAGGTGCTGCTACAGAAGAAAATCCCTCAATGAACCGTCTGTAATACCCAACTAACCCAACAAAGCTGCGAACCTCGGTAGGAGTAGTAGGTCTAGGCCAATCCCAAACTGTAGAAATCTTACCTGAATCAACTCTAATCCCATCCTAGGCCAATCACGAACTACAGAAATCTTACCCGGATCAACTCTAATCCCATCCTTAGACACCACATGCCCTAGGAATGCAACTGAATCTAACCAAAACTTACACTTTGAGAACTTGGCGTAAAGCCGATGATCTCTCAAAGTCTGAAGTACATCCCTCAAGTGCTGCTCATGCCCATCTCTACTCCTCGAGTATATGAGGATTTCATCAATAAAGACTATCACGAACATATCCAAGTACGGGCTAAGCACCCTGTGCATCAAGTCCATGAAGGCTACGTGAGCATTAGTCAACCCAAAAGACATCACTAGGAACTCATAGTGGTCGTAATATATCCTGAATGCTATTTTTGGGATGTCCTCTGCCCTAATCCTCAACTGATGGTAGCTAGACCTCAAATCAATCTTAGAAAATGTGTCAGAACCCTGAAGCTGATCAAATAAGTCATCAATCCTGGGCATCAGATACTTATTCTTTACTGTCACTTTATTCAAGTGCCTATAATCAATACACATCAGCATCAACTCGTCCTTCTTCTTCACGAAAAGAACAGGAGAACCCCAAGGAGACACACTCGGTCTAATAAACCCCTTAGCTAACAAATCTTGGAGATGCTCCTTAAGCTCTCTCAACTCAGCAGGAGCCATATGGGCCTGGTGCCTGGCTCTAACTCAATGGCGAAATCAACATCTCTCTCAGGTGGAAGGCCTGGCAGGTCGGTAGGAAACACATCTAGGAAGTCTCTAACCACAGGAACAGACTCAGAAGACGTAAGGTCAGCACTAGCATCTTGGACATATGCTAGATAAGATAAACACCCACAAAATATCATCTTCCTAGATCGAAGACAAGAAATAATCCCAGACGATTCATGGCTAATACAACCCTGCCACATAACCAGGGATACACCGGGCACGGCTATGGTAATGGTCTTGGCATAGCAATCCAAAACTGCAGGATGAGGGGACAACTAGTCCATGACCAGTATCACATCAAAATCCAACATATCAAGTATCATGAGGTCAGCCCAAGTATCCAAATCACCAACAAATATCACACAGGATCTCACAATCTGATCCACTACTAAGAAATCTCCGACTGGGGTTGAAATAGAAATAGGAACAGACAATGGCTCACTAGCCAACCTCAAACAAGGCAGAAAGTAGGCAAATACATATGAACAAGTGGATCCAGGATCAAATAAGGCATAAGCTGGCTGACAGAATACAAAAATCATACATGTGATCATGGCATCCAAGGCCTCTACCTCCGGTCTCCCAGGGACCACATAGAACTGACAACGACCTCCACCTACCCGACCGCCATCCATACCACCTGCTCTACCACATGAGGCACCACTCTTAGCCTGACACCACTCCCTCTAGCCGGAGGCTGAATTGCTCGCAGCGGCTCAACTGGCTGAACTGTACCCTATTGGGGGAAATCTCTAGCAAGTGACCAACCATACCACAAGTATAGAAATCCCCTAATGACCTACTTGGTCAAGATGAACCAGCAGAACCCGAATGGCCACCACGACCTGATGCCCTAAAATTTGTACCTCTCTATAGCTGACCATTGTGACCTCACTGACTGCCCTGAACCTACTCAAATTGAGAACCAGAAGCCTGAAGTGATGCCTGTATCAGTCGGCTAGACTGACCTTGATGCTGCTGCGGCTGATAATCTTGGCCCTACTGGCCTGAACCTCAACCACTATGCTTAGAACCACTGTAACTACCCTGATGTTGAGGCCTCTTATCTCTAGCCCCAGTGTCATGATGATGCAAATTCTCAACTGTACGGGCATAGTCTGCAATGGCCTAGAATGACCGACCTCTAGCAACTAGTATCTCTGCAGGTTCTCTGAACTCTCTTCGTAGCGCCATCTACGGACTCTGACAGCCTCAGTAGGCATAATCATGTCTCCAAATGGAGCAAGCTGATAAAACCGAGTCTCATACTCTGAGACGGTCATGGTATCCTGAGAAAGTCTAGGGAACTCCTCCCTCTGACGCTCTCGGTTGCTTTGTGGTAAGAACTTGGCCATAAAGGCCTCATAAAACTCATACCAGGTCAAGAGAGGTGATATAGAAGGCATGCATGAATCCTGTGCCCTCGACCATCACTTCACTGGACCCTCCAGCTGATATGAAGTATAGCCAAACCTGTGAGTCTCCAATAAGCCCAAATGGTGCAACATCTCTTTGCAGGTAGTGATAAATTCATGTGGGTCCTGACCCGATGTACCAGCGAATCTCGGCGGTGCCAATCTTAGAAATCTACCCAAGGCCTTCTGCTCCGTCTCTGTCATAGTAGGGAAAGGAGCAAGAGGCTGGGCAACCGATGTAACTGGAACAATCTCAGCAAGGGGAGCTGCAGTAGCAGGCTGCGCTCCTGAACTCTGAATACCCAGGGTTGCCCCCTAAGTGGATGTCTGGGATGTTTCAGAAGAACGCTCCCCAATCATACCCAATAGATGAAGTAACAAACCCCGAATATCTGAAGACTGAGCTGGGGATGAAGCTGGCACAGAAACTGATGTTGGAACTGGTACTGGAGCTGGTGGTGCTTGGGCTGTCCCTGGGCCCACATGCTGCTGCTCTGGAGCTAACTCTGGATCATAGTAATACTCAGGCTCTATATTTACTCTAGCATCTCTAGCAGGTGTCGCTACTCTGGGGTGACCTCGACCCCTACCTCTACCTTGGAGACCACCCCGACCCTTAGTTGGAGTCAGAGGTTTAGGGGAAATAGGCTCTGCTCTGCCAGAAATTGAAGTTCTCGTACAAACCATATGCGGAAGAGTGAACTAGAATAAGAGAGATTTCTAGAAAATTTCAAGGATACTACGCAAGGGAGAGAGACAAGAAAAGTCAAGTTTCTTAAGATGTCACTATAGCCTCTCGAAGATTGAGCACGGACGTCTCCGCCCCGATAAGCAGGACTCTACTAGATATTAGCTCTTATATTGATGACACTGGTGAACCTAGAGCTCTGATACCAAGCTGTCATAACTCCACAGTAGGCGAACCAATCCTCGTAGCCCAGAACGGTTAGTAATGGGCTACCTTCTAACAGTTTAAGCGGAAGATTCGATACATAAGCGAAAGCAAGGGCATAATGAGAAGAAAATCGATACAACAAAGATATAAATAAGTAGAATCTAAACTAACCCAAAACCTGGTATCAAAGCGTATTAGAGCCGAACTACATCAGGAGTACAAAGGTTCAAAAGTCATATATACACAATGTCTCTGAAACTATAAGAGTACAAAATACACCAAGGATAACTGAAGTCAAGCTCTAAACGCCAAGAGCTCACCCTCAGCCTTGATGATCCAAAAACTGCACCCTGCACGAGTCTCTGACATGCTAACGATGATCACCCACGCTAGGATCTGCACCAGAAGATGCAGAGGGTAGGGTGAGTACCAAATGCGAAGCATAAGGTACTCAGTAGGTATCATAGGCTGATTGGGCACATATAAAGTAAAAGAGCAATAGCAGGCAGAGTAGGAACAAACAGTCACAGAATTCAACGATAAGCACACAGGAGCTAGCCCATAGAATATATACACATAACAGGCACATGTGAAAGTAAGGACAACGCACCTGGGATCCTTACAAAAATAGTATATATAAGAATAAGTTCTAGAAATGAGCGGTATACCGGTACCCTCAAGTATAAGGAAAAAGGGAGAGAAGAATAAAGGTAGACATGCTCGACATACATGAATTAATACCCAATCAAGTCATACAAAACTCAATCCAGGAACTCACCACCTCACAGTAATCATGCTCATACTTAACTGTAACAGGGAACAATATCGGAATAAAGTAACAAGAGTCTACCTATAGTCTCTCGACAACCCATAAAACCGAGAAATGCAATCAAGTGAAAACAAACCCTTCGGTATCCCATACTACTAAAGCGTACAATCAACAAACAACAAACAAGGGTGGTATCTCAAACAATAGATGATATGATGCATGAAAACCTCGGGGTGAAATAGAACCTCTGTATGTACCTCCTCTGATGCCGATCAGGCCCGGCAGGCAGGTTCCTTAAAAGGACACAACCCGTATACCTCTACTCCATCGTATACCCTTCCCCTCAGCACACACAGCCCAAAGCCTCAGGCCCAGAACATCAAGGTCCATGGAGGTCCCGGACCCCATACTAAAACTCAGAATCAAAACGTGTCCTCCAAAATTGAGTCCAGGTTCAAGCCTGTGGCTAAGTCTTAAATATGCATGGCTACACCCTGTCTAGGACTAAAATAGTGAAAAAGATGTCTCAAAAACCCTTCCAAGGGTGCCCGAGTACACCCGGGTCTAAAACAGTAGTATAAACATCTCAGATGCTCGACCCGGCTGAGCCTGATGTCATTTCAAATAACTAAGAAAACTCAGCTAGCACTCTGAACCGGTCGAGTCTAGCAATAGTGGTAACTCATGATAAAACCATATTTTTAACCTTCTTTTACCCTAAGAAGATCCACGTATCATGTCAAATCATTTTAAAATCCAATTTCATTAAAAATGGCCCCCCAAGGCCAAGCAAGGTTTAGAAAATCAGTTTCCGTAGGATCGAAGCCAAAAACCATAATAAAACGTGGAAAAACCTCTTTATATGCATGGAAATGATATAATCAACCCAAATAGCTGCCTAGCAACTCACAATTAACCTAATGGCCCTGCACTAGCTCCGAAGCTACTCAGCAAGCATAACCAGCCTAGAAGGATATTTTTATGTCCGGGACTCACGGACATTTCCAATAATCCCACCTTCTATGTTCTAGAGTCAACAAGACCTCACGGCGTCACAAGAGTAATAAATATATCAACTAATAGGAATACTACACACAACGGAGGAAAGAAGTAGGATGAATCATGGAAAAGCATTCAAGGTCTGTGGTACAAACCTAATAACCCAACTCAAGGATGCCAACTCGTACAATTTTACCCGATATATGCGAAGTCTAGGGAGTTAAGTCGTAACCTACCTGTCGTCCGACGATAAGCTACAGGAATGACAATATCCAAGGCTGAGCTGCTCCAAGAAGCTCGGAACGAGAATCAAACTATCAACTTCATGAATAAAATATTAAGATGAGTCTAACGATACCCATATTGCTACAATTGTAACAGGGTTGATATCCGGGTCAAAAGTGGGCCTGCAGAGCCCGCAATCCGAAACCATAAATGAAAAAGAACCACGATGACCCCAACAATGCCAAGAAGGCATGCTCCAAATTTGAGAACAATTAGACAAGGGAAGGGCACCAAAACATCCCGCCCAAGTTGGGAATTAAATAATGGAAATTTCGAAAATAAAAATGGAAATTGGGCAAGAATTACTTACCAAAATTACAGAAAATCAGCCCAAGATGGATAAAACTTCACACCCACGAACATGCACAAACTTAGGGGGCATAATATATCACAAAATCTAAGTTTTGGATGAGCATCAATTGGAGGAATTAAGATAAAAACCGAAGAAGGCAAGTTGGGGAAGATGACTTACCAAGAGGCGAAGAACTACGGATAATCGACGAACAAATTATTCCCCAAGGTTTAGAACTGAAATGGAGCAAAATGGTGGAGAGGATTTTGAGTTTTAGAGTGAGAAAAGTGAGGAGAAGGGCTGGAAAAAATGAAATGAAAGCAATAAATAGCTGTTGTCCGCAGCTGATTTGTTGCACTTTTTAGAAAACTCGACAGGGGATTCCAAGCACAATTGGAAACTAATATTCAAAAACCAATAGTTCTAATAGAGTGAAAACGACGTTTCAGACTCAACAAAATCGACGAAACATCCATACAAGGTCATTTCAGAGAAATGTTGACCCAAGTCAACACTAACGAAAAGGAACTCAAAGGCTCGAAATGAGTCTGACTCACTCGGAACTCAAATCAACCATCTTTCTAGCCCAAACTCAACATTATGAAGCTGATGAAATTGTCAGATTTTGAATTCGACACTCCGACAATCGAAAGTCACCCGAAGTTACACTTTCAACTCAAAATGGCCTGAAAACTGAGAAAACCACACAAAACACACATCGGAAGTTCTCGGGCCTCAACTAAAGGTCCAACTAGACCAAACTCATCGCTGATGTGACGCCAAATTACGTCACTTTCGACTCCTTTTTACTAAGAACTATCGTACGTTTTCAAGCAACCATTGTTATTTTTGATGTTTTTATGTTGTATTTGTAGGAAATGGAAGCAAACACGGAAACGGAAGAAAATACGCGAAAAACAACATTCTGCCTAAGAGTGACGGCCTGAGTGACGGCCCGTCACAAGGCTGACGACCCGTCACTGGGACCGTCAACTTAAGGCAGTGTTGCTGCCAAGCAGTGACGGCCCAGGCGACGGTCCGTCACTGCCCTGACGGTCCGTCAAGCCTGGCCGTCACGCTAAGGCAGTAGCACTGGTCGGCGACCCGCGTTTTGGGGATTCCTAGCCCGTTTTGGATTTGGTTTCTACTACTCCTATAAATACCCTATGTTAGGTTTATGTTATTATTATTCACCCATTAGTTTAAACACGTTTTTAGTTAGTTTTTGGGAGCAAGAACACGTTTCTTGAATTAACATTCATGTTCTTGATTCGTTCTTGAGTTCTTGGTTTCTTTTGTCCTTGGATACTTGAAGATTGTCCTCAATATATTGTAAGGATCTTGTTTCTTTATTATTTTATGAACATGACTTTCTTCTTTTCATCTTCAAGCATGAGTAACTAAAACTCCCGCAACTAGGGTTGTGGGAGCCATGGCAAACGTAGCAATATAGATTCCGGGTAGCGTTGGGTTCGATATATGTATTGTCACATTGTTAATCATACTTTATGTCACGTTTTCTAGTGGTTGCAAACATTAGAACATGCCTAGGTTTAATTTGCTTGAGTAAAGAAGTTAAAACCGGGAAAACTTGATTAACGACAAGGATTCGAGACTACCAACTCTCGTCTTAAAGATTAATGCCGTAACTGGATTAGTCTACTTGATGTTAGGATTGAGAGCTAAAAAGCACATCTTTTTGAGATCGAAAGAAGAAAAAAGGAAATTTGTTTATTTGGTCGAGAGACGTTTAGACGATACAATTGACGCAATCACATCGTGACAAGCATATAGAAAGAACCCTGTTAAGCCTAGAATCGATTGTTACAACGCCATGGTGAACACGTCCTTAGTTCGCATTCTCTCCTACTGATTATTCTCTTACATTATTATTGCTTTTGTTCACGATTTGTTCACAACACCCCCCTTTTTATTTATCGGAAATAATTGATCACTAGTCATCTACTTCACTAAAGTCTTAATCTTCACCATATTCTCTGTGGGATTCGACCCCAATCTTGTTGGGTTCTTTACTTGACTACGATCGCTTACGCCTCGTTAATTTGAGGTGTAGTTTGAGCGTTATCAAAAAGTGGCGCCGTTGCCGGGGAATACGGTTGATTATTAAGTCCGGTGTGTTTATTTGACTATTAGTCATAATTTCCTGTTTTACGTTTATTTGTTGTTTTTGTCGTTGACAGGGTACACAGTTGTGCATGCCAAGTACCCAAAGTTCGGGGGAACAAATTTTACCCTACGACCCCGAGCTTGCTAGAACTTTGAGGCAGAATATGGCCGCACAACTAGAGGCAGCGAGGATCGCTGCAGAACTGCAGGCCCAACAAAATCTCAATGCTGGTGGTTTGCAGGACGATGGTGCACGGAATGATGAGGATCTCGATTTAGATGGAGCTGGCGCTACTGGCGCCATTGTTGTTCCACCGCTACCGCCCGGAGCAAAGTTCAATATCACTAGCACGATGATACAGTTGCTGAATTTAAGAGGTGTATTCCGTGGGGCCGCTGGTGATGATCCAAACTAGCACTTAATGAATTTCGTGGGGATCTGCAAATCGTTTGAGCTGCCGGGCGTGAGTCAGACAGCGATCAGGCTCAGGTTGTTTCCATTGTCTCTGTCTGATGAGGCAGCATTGTGGTTGACTGAGCTGACCCCCGACTCTATCGCAACGTGGGGAGAGTTGAGAGGAGCTTTCCTAGAAAGGTTCTTTCCTCCCTCTCAGATGATACAGTTGAGGGACGAGATTAGCAACTTCAGGCAGCAACCGCACGAAGCACTGCACGAGACTTGGTTGCGATTCAAAAAGAAGATAACCCAATGCCCGAACCATCAGTTGACCGATAACTTCTTGATGCAAACGTTCTACCGGGCACTGAATTCGGCTACCAAACCGACGTTAGACAACGCAGCAGGTGGTGCATTCATGGGTCTCACCTTTGTCGAGGCCACAACTACTTTGGACAGGCTCACCAGAACTAACAGGGCTTGGCATACACGAGATTCAGAGGTTGCAGCTAGCACCTATACCATTGGGATGTCAGCAGAGCAGCGTAGAAAAGAGGAGGAGTGCGACCAAGACATGGCGCACCTGAAAACACAGTTGGATCTCCTGACAAGGCACTTGACGTCAGGAAGTTTAGAGAAGGTACAAGCTGTGGGTTCCCAAGGTATAGAGACTGAGGAGGCGAATTACTTGGGGGGTTTCCAGGCCAATGGCCAGGGAAACCAAGGTCGGAATTATCAGCGAGACAACCACTATGAGAAAAGTGGTTACAAAGAGCGCGACCAAGGAAACTGGAGGAAC